>JARHVA010004288.1:1275000-1355000 GCA_037957365.1 Torreya grandis | reverse complement strand
AGTGTAGACTTGTTATTTTTCAAAAATTCACTAGTTTATAAAGTGTCAAAAATTTGGGTCCCCTGGGACGCATTTTCGGCTAAGTCCGACGTCTTGTTTGCTTTAGTCTTGCACTGATTGCTCTAAGATGCATTTTCAGCTGAGTCCAACGTCTTTTGAGAATGCACTTGCATATTTGGGGGGGCTCAATATTTTAGAGGGGGGTGTGATTGCTTTTCACAAGTTGCTTTCATTCTCCTTTCTGCATACATTCACAACTTGCAATTAACACAACTTCACCTAAATTCAGTTAAAAAATAGATTCTTTTCAACTTAAACCCCTAACACCCTTCAACTATCATGAATGGAAAGTTAAAATGTCAATCATTCTTAGAAGCAAAGGGTTGTATAGGATCACCATGGGTACAGAAGTAGAACCCAACACAGATGCTGAAAAGGTCAAGTGGTACAACCATAGTGATGAAGCCTTTGGATTACTGAGCTTGTCTGTGTCTCCAAAACTTCTCTTCCACTTAGAATCCTCCCAAACTCCAAATGACATATGGGACACCTTAGAAAAGTTGTTTGGGAAGCTTGATGAGATGAGAGGACATGAGCTTGAAAATAAACTCATAAGTCTAAGTCCTAGCAACTTTGACACCCTACAGGACTTCTTCATTAAGTTTAAGGCCCTTAGATTGCAATTGAAAGAATGCGGGATAGAGAAGAAAGATGATCAACTCATTCTTTCTATTCTCACAAAGTTAGGTCCAAGCTATTCAGTCTTTGTCTCCACTTTCCATGCCACCAAAAATGCCCTTGGCACTACATGGAAAATGCCTTCTTTGGATTCATTCATTACCAACTTGACTAGGGAGCAAGATAAGCTAATTCAAATGGGCATAGTGAAGTCAACTCAACCCCAAGCTTTGATAGCTAGAAATGGTAAGGATAAGACTTCAACAAAGGAGAAGAAGAAAAAGAACAAGGACTAAGAGAAGAAGAAAGAAAACAACAATCCTGCCAAAAACAACACTGAGTCTTCATCTTCCAATGCTAAATTGAAGAAGAAGGTTAAGTGTGCCTATTGTAAAAAGACAGGGCATGATGAACACAAATTCATGAAAAAACAAATACATCACCTAACTCATCTTCTAGAGAAAAACAACATAGGTGTTCTTGAGTCCATCAAGCAGAATTCATCTACCCAAGATTCTACCAAGGCAAAAGGCAAGGGTAAGGAGAAAGAAAGGGCAAGGCCCTTGTAGCTACAACAGATTCGACATCTTCATGGGTCATCGACTCGGGTGCTTCTCACCACATGGGATCTTCACTAGTTGAGTTTTCATCCTTAGAGCCTTGTAGCATGACTTCAATTAGTTTGGGTGATGACACATCAGTTTTCGTTGCAGGGAGAGGGTCAGTTGAAATGGAAGGAGGAACATTCAACAATGTTCTAAGTGTTCCTTCTCTTTTAACCAATCTCCTATCAGTGTACCAAATCACTCACATTGGTTGAGGCATGAGAGTTGAGTTTTCACCAGATTCAGTGATTATCAGGGAGTTGCATAGTGATACTACAGTGGCAGTGGGTAGGGCAGATTACCAAGACAGGTTATACACCTTCTCACATTTTGCATTAGATTATTCTCCAACAACATTGCTGACTCATTCAAATAGAGTTAGCAAATTATGGCATGAGCGGTTTGGCCACCTTAACTACCACTATCTTGAGTAACTTTGCAAAAATGACATGGTCATTAGCTTGCCTCGTGTCCAATTTTCAAAAGGACTTTGCCAGGGGTGCTCCCTTGGGAAACAACCTGAAGCAAAATTTGACAAAGGCAAAGCTTGGAGGGCTTCACAACCTTTGGAGTTAGTCCAAAGTGATGTATCAGGACCCTTTCCCAAACCATCTTTCACAAGGGCCAAGTACATCCTCACTTTCATTGATGATTTCTCTAGGTACACTTGGATATATTTTCTCAAATAAAAGTATGAAGTGTTTGAAAAATTTCTAGACTTCAAGGCTCTTGTTGAGAAACAGAGTGAGAAATTCATCAAGGTTCTTTGAACTGATAATGGAAGGGAGTATGTCAGCATTAGATTTGAGCAATTTTGCACTACAGAGGGGATTGATTTACAGTGCATAGTCACTTATAGTCCTTCACAGAATGGGGTTGCAGAACGCAAGAATAGGTTCTTGAAAGAGATGGGTAGTTATATGATTCACTCCAAATCCTTAGCACCATAGTACTAGGCTGAAGCCATCAATTGTGCTTGTTACATTCAAAACAGGGTTCCTCATAAAGATTTGAAAGGGATAACACCCTTTGAAGCTTGGCATAAAAGGAAACCTAATGTTGAGCATCTTAGAGTTTTTGGATCCCCAACCATGGCTTGCATTCCAAAGAAGAAACACAAAGCTATGGAATGCCAGTCCAAGCCTTGCATCTTTGTAGGATATCTGGATGGTATTAAGGGATGTCACCTTCTAGATCCAGTCACTCATGAGTTGTTCATCAAGATAAGTGTCCATTTTTAGGAGAGTCCTAGAGACTCAACACTTGACACTTCTTCTCCCTCATCGGATCTACTTCTTCATGATGATTCCTCATCAGATTCAGATCAGTCATAGTAGGTTCTTGAGCTAGAGTCATCTTCTTCTTCTTCTTCAAGTTCAGATAGTGAGGATAGTGATGCAGAGTCATCCACCTCTAGTCAGTTAAAGGATGAGGAGTTAGCACCTGAGTCACCCACTTTCAGGCCACTTTGGGCTAGACAGACACTTGAGAGTGCTGGCACTTGGGCAAGAGATCTCACAGATGACAAACGTACTAGGGGGGATTTTTAGAGAGATCCACATGCCTTCTTTGCTTCAGTTTTAGATCCATAGTCTTTCTGAGAGGCATCAGGGGTACCTGAGTGGGATAATACTATGGAGGAAGAATATTATTCCTTAATCAAAAATCACACTTGGGATTTGACTTCACTTCCTAAGGGAAGAAAGATGGTTCGATGTAGGTGGATATATCAGACCAAGTTTGTAGCAGATGGGTATGTTGATAAGTATAAGGTGCGATTGGTCACCAAGGGTTTCTCACATGTGGTAGGCATTAACTACTCAAAGACCTTTGCACTCATTGCAAAGATGACTTCTATCTGACTCACCTTGGATATTGCCATAGCACATGGTTGGGATGTGCATCAGATAGATGTGAAGAGTGCCTTTCTTCACAGAGACCTTGAGAAGGAGATCTACATGGAGCAGCCACCAGGATTTGTTCAGGATTCTTCTTTAGTATGCAGACTTAGGAAATCTATCTATGGCCTCAAATAGGCCCCTCGAGCTTGGTATGCCAAGATGGATTCCTTCCTTCTCACAACGGGTTTCACTAGGTGCCATTCTGATCCCAATGTCTACTTCTTGCGGTAGGATGATTTGCTCTTGATTTTAGTTCTATATGTTGATGACCTTTTGATCACTGGGAGTTCTTCATTGGCTATTGCAGTGGTGAAGGCATCTCTTCAGGATAGATTTGACATGACAGACTTGGGTTTGTTGCACTACTTCCTTGGCATCAAGATCTCACAGTCAGATTCAGGGATTTCTCTTGCACAACCTAAGTATGCTCTTGACTTATTGGCTCAGTTTCACATGGCTGATTGTAAGCCATCTCTGACTCCCTTTCTATCAGGAGTCAAGCTTGAGGTTGATTGTTCTTCACCATTGGTTGATGCCACTCAGTATCGACAACTTGTTGGTAGTCTCATCTACTTGACTCACACCAGGCCCAACATTTCATATACAATGGGACTTGTCTCTAGATTCATGCAGGAACCCCATGAGCTGCATTAGAAAGCAGCTAAGAGGATCTTGCATTACATACAAGGTTCACATAGATATGGGATTCATTACAGATTTGACACAGAGGTTGACCTGGTTGGATATACAGATTCAGACTGGGTTGGTGATTCACAGACTTGCAAGTCCACTTCTAGTTATAGTTTCTCTCTTGGTTCAGGTCCTATCAGTTGGTTTAGCAAGAAGTAGAATGCTATTGCTATACCATCCATAGAGGCAGAGTATAGGGGAGTTGTTAATGTAGCTACTAAGGCTATTTGGCTTTAGGGGATACTTTTTGAGTTTGACATTCCTATCAAGCAACCCACCATCATTTATTGTGATAACCAGAGTACAATTTAGATTCACAGGAATCCAGTTCAACACTAGTGGACCAAGCACATAGAGATTCACATGCATTTCATTTGAGAGCTTATTCATAGTTAGATCATTGACTTGATATTTTGCTAGTCTTCGGAATAGGTTGCAGACATCTTCACCAAACTTTTCACTGAGAGAAAGTTAATTCATCTATGAGCTCTTCTTGGGGTGCAGTCCACATCTGCAGCAATATCATCTTTTGGGGGGGCCTTTTAGCCTCTTCTTTTCTTTTATGTCTCTCTTTTTTTTTGGGGGGGGGAGTTTTTCCCCACGGGTTTTCTCCTTTTCTCTATCTTATGGGAGATTGCATTTGTACATGGGTACCTCATCAGGCTTAGTTGTCGGGACCCATTTTATATTTCCACACATCCCACCTAAGCTGTGCTTATGGGGGGGTATTAGTGTAGGTTTTTATTTTTCCTTATTTATTAATTAGGGAAATTGTATTTCTTGTGCATACATGGAGTTTTCCTACATTTGTGGGATAGGCTAGCTTATGTGGAGGTGTGTGTCATAGATGTGTCATAGGTGTCATAAGAATGTCATATGTAACTCCCTTGATGGGAGTTACTTCTCTATTCTTAGTACCCTGTCACCACCTTTCATGGAGGAGTTACATTCTATTCTTGGGGTGCCTTGTCCACCTTTTGTGGAGGAGTTACTTATGTACTCTCCTATTTGTATTCCTCAGTTTGGCCATCTCATGTCAATCAGATTTTGGTGTTTTCTCCATTTTGTCTTGTTCAATTTATTTTATTGTGTTATTTTCAAATTTCTATGGCATCTATGTGGTGTGCACTTGCTTCAACTTGTGTGATCACGTCTCCATTGCACTTGCATTATCTGGATTCTGGCAACAACTCCGATAATAACTACTCTTCATAAAGAGATCAAGCTACATAACAAATCTTAAGGATATTGTCAACTATTAATAAAATGTCAAAGATATAAAATAACTATCTCTCAAGAAGATGGACCTGGTTGTGATGGGTTAGTCAATTAATAAAGAGTAATATGCTCAATATGGAGCATACAAACATGAAGAAAAAGATCCATGACCCTCAGTGTGACTACAAATAAAGGTTTCATACAATAAAAAGACACTAGATGATGCATAAAACCTAGAATACTATCAATCTGTAGAATATGCCATAAAAAATAAGAGAGTTAGTCCCAAAAAAAGGGAGAATCATGTGACATAAAACCATACTCAAGAATTTAAGACATTGGGCTCTACCAAAAATGTGTCTGTGAGTAAAAAAGTTGCACAAAAAATAATTCACACTCAAAAGTAAGACGTCAAACCCTATCGATAATACATCCATGAGTGAGAAGTGTGATGACAAGTACAACAATGTAGGCCAAGAGGGTATAAGAAAAATAATAATGACCTCCAAGACATAAAGGTAAGGAGAAGCAATAACAAGTTTGTTTTATCTATGAGGGGGTCTAACCTCTTGCTAGACCGAACCTCACCATCCATATTTAACACATGAAAGAAATATGGGACAAAAAACAAAAAATGTAACCCTCTTTTTAAATTATCCACTTTAAAACTTTTATGAGTTAAAATGAAGTATCCATTAATGTACCCCCATTAAAGTGGTCATCATTACAAAAAAGTTAAACACCACTTAAAAGTGATGATAACCACATATTAAAATTCACCCCCAATAAAGTGATAAGCCCCCACTAAGTGATGGCCCTATATTAAATCACCATTTATGAAAGAATAATACACCTCACTTTAAATTAAGTACCCCATTAAAAAATAATGTCTCCCTTTTATACCATACCTCCAACTATTCAAAATTATCCCCTCTATGTTTATAAAAGGTAGACTTTGAACAAAAAAAGTAGATGGAGGGGGTCAAACCCATGATCGTTGAATTCAAAGTTTTTAATAAAACATTATTAAGTAGTTGGGCTATTAATAGTTTGAGCATATCAATACAAAAAAATGATATTTACCTTTTGGACACTGAATTTTTGAATAAAAAATATTAAACTCACACTTTTGTGATCAGTCAAGTGGTCAATAAAGGGAGTGGTGGTTGACATGGAGGTTTGAGAGAAACTAGCTAAAAAATTTATTTAAGATAGTTAGCCAAAAGAAAACTAAGGGTTGGTTTGGAAGGCAATTTGGTTTTCCTTTGTTGGTGGTCAACATTGAGTGAGCCATTGGAGATCAAGGTAAAACCCAAAACAAAATTAATACTAAGCTCCATAGATATAATGCTTGGTTGGGGGTTCATATGCCAAAAATATCACCCATAGTTATAACAAGCGAGCTCAAATCTATAGTTTCCAAGGTAAAACACATTTGAATGAACCCACAACACATGTCACTCTTGACACCAAATACAAAGGCTGATTTAAATATAGGTTATGATGGTGTCAGGAAATAATGGGTGAACAAAAAAACATAATGTGCCATGAAAACAAGGTGTGCCTGGATGATAAATACACATCATAGAGTAGGTTAAACTAATGATTGAACATAATGTCAATGCTAAGGAAGGTCAGTGTTGAAGTTGATAGTGGTAATCCACATGGAGAATCGACTAATATTTATCAAACAACTCACCAATCTATAGAAAGATATTTCAAAATAGTGTATGGGATTCACCAATACATGGGTTTTAAAATGTCTTGAAAATAGCTCTTGATTGACTTTAATTCAACTAGATCACACTCAAAATTGCCACATGGAAGTTGTACAAAATGTGAAAGATGTAAATACAATACAAGTAGGATGCAAGGCAATCCAAAATATTGGCAGTGGGAGGAGGTTATATGCTGGAAATTAAAAACTCTTAACCAATGAAAATCCCTAGCCAAACTGCCAATCTAGTCTTGTAAAGAAGTCTATATTCCCAATAACAAAAAAAGATAAATACAAGCTTAAAATAGGTGTAGAGGTGTACAGCTCCACCATAACAAGTGGAACATCATGCCTAAATTTATTAAATAATAGTACAAAGACTTGAAACAAAGCTAGAAAGTTCAGTAATGGCTACATGAGCTAGCTCTAATACCATGAAGAAGTTCCTAAAGAACTCATAACAAGAAGGATATTTCCTTAAAACCATTACCACAACACCAATAATGTAGACATTATACATAGATAACAAATATGCACAACAAAGTCTTTGTAATTGTATATTCACAATCTTCAGGTGGGTCTTCTGCATTGACCAAGTCAAAAGTACATGGGAGTTGCTATTAAATAGGCAAGATAGGTTATTTATTCAAAAAAATTATTATTACATGAATAACCTATAAAATAAAAGTATTTATTACTATTGTGCACTCAACAAATACATGCACAAAATAAAATAGTATCTCTAATAATAAAATAATTGACTCCCAAAACAGCTTACACTCTTTACTCACCATATTATATATATATATATATATATATATATATATATATATATATATATATATATATATATATATATATATATATATATATATATATATATATATATAGTTTATAGTATAGAGTTAAGGGGGTATAATAGCCTAGTCAAATGGATGATTAAAACTATTCTCAAGTAGGGTAATTAATCAAAATCAGGCTAAATAAATATTATGAATATCAATTCTAAATTTTGACAAATATAGAAAATAAAATGTGAATTGATATTCTAATACTTACAACATAAATAAATAATAATAACTAGCTTATTTTATGATGCACTAGTAAATATGAGATGTGCAAGTACAAGATCATGTATACTGATACTCATGATCTAGTTGTTAGATTATAAAAATATTATTTATGGAGGTATGGACACTACCATTGACCCATGGAATCTAGTATTAATGCTTGTGTCCATACTATAATGCTTATATCATGTATGAATTATATTTTTAAGTAAGATGCAACCACTTAAACCTTTTTGGTTTTTCTTTCACTTTTATAATGGTGTATATAGATTATGCACATAATCTAGATGATTATTTATGGCTCAAAACCTAGTTGTTCACCATAGGTCATGAAAGCCTACTAAAAATGGGTTAATTTAATTATGATGTAAAGCTAACCTAAAACACCCCTCAATCAATTAGTGCTACCTACATAGATAATACTCTAATGAGGGTCTCAAACTTATGTAGTTTTCCCCTATGTGTGGGAGTGTGTGTACACAAAGGTATAATATACTATATGTGGATACATGAATTGATATAGCTTGTAACTTGACAAATAATACTCATGGGATATTATTTGGATGTTTTAGACCTGTAATATGACTTCTCATATGATTGATATAGTTATAAGAAAGAGTAGGGAAGTATAACTCATTTGTGAAAATGATTAAATGAGAGTGAATAGGTTCTTGAGTCAGATTATCTAGATATATAATAACAAAGATTTGATTTATATTTATATTGTAACATTTTAAAATATGTCATAGAAGGGTTAGATAAGACAAATAATTTTAGTCATAATTTTTGAAATATTTACAATTTATATGACTTTTGAGGTATGGATAGTAGATAATAAATATATACACTAATGTTGATGCTAGTGTCCTTATATTGATGGCAGTGTATGGCAAGTAGAAAATTGTTGAGCATATATAATTGAAAATGAAGCATATATATCATGTTTTAACTTTTTTTAGTGTATAGGTGATATGGGTCATCATAATGATAGTTTTGAACCATAATATAAGTAGTTACGCACAATGATATGGCAAATACAAACCTTTTGACAACATTAATGGATAAGGAATAAAGGTTATATCCCTAGTTTCTATTTGTCAAATGTAAAAGATTGAGATTGTATATAAATTTAGATTTAGTAACTACATTTCACCCATTTAATATAGTAATGCGTAAGTATGAAATTACTAGGTTAAAGGAAATAAATGTGTGCTTGGGTATGTCTAACACACCTTAACTTTTCTAAATCCAAATTTGAATGTTTTTCTTCTGTATGAATTGTAACCAAGATCATTTTATAGAATAAATCAATACATATAATCTAAAATGAAAATAATTTTATATGTTAAAAATTAAAGAGAGCAAGGAATGAGTACACCTATGTGTCGATGCAACTAAGTTTCCCCTTAATAATTTGATTTGGTAAAAATGATCCCTTCTAAATCATTATAAATAGGGGTTAATAAATAAATCCTAGAGATGAAAATAGGTATATTGGATGGTGATCATGCCCCCAATCCAATGCAAAGATGAGTTTTGACATAGCCATTTGATATCATTGATTCTCAATCACACAACTCAAGTTTTCCTATAGTCTAGTTAGGCTAGGTGGTACAACCAACAAAACCAATAAATGAAAGTAGTGGTAAGGTTGTTGAGTAAGTTGAATCTCAAACACACTACTCAAATAACCCAACTAATATAGAAATTTATACTTGAAGCAGTGCATCTCGATGTAATCGATGTATCTTGGTAATAGTGTTCTAGAGATATAATTGGTAAGTTGGCAACTTTTTTAAATTTTGGTGCATTAGCATGTCATATGTATCTTTAATGTGTTTCAATCTAAAGTATCTATCAAAATGAAACCTCTAATATGCAATTATGTATATTATATGTGTCACAAATATGAACAATGTTTTCCCACATATGTGGAAATTGATATAAAAATGTATTTATGATTCAGATCCAAGTGTACGTCTAAGTCATGTAAATTGTAAGGAAAACCTAGAAGTTATGATAAATTTAAAAATGTGAATGTTATGTGTCTATGACATGCCTTCATTAAAATTCCCCCTTTTTAGGTGAGGTTATGTAAACTGGTGGTCACCTTACCTTAAAAAGATAAAATGATCATGTATGTGTATGAATCATATATGACTAGTAGCATGTATAAATAGTTATATCAAATATTGTCATAATATTTGATCACATGAAGACCTAATATGTATAATATGGATCTTCATAATGTCTATAAAGTAATAGTAAAATTTGAGCAAAAAACCAAGAACATACATAAGATTACTTAATGCAATGAAATACATGGTCCAAGGAAGCTAAAAACAAGGGGCATATTCAAATTCCACACACTCAAAAGGAAATACATATTCAAACATCCACACACGAAGGAATAAAACTCAGTGGAGCATTGGCATACAAGAAAATAAAATTCAAATATTCCATAAAAAATATAGTAACAAACAATAAATACACTCAATAAAGTTACAATGTGAATAAATAAAGTATAAGGAACCAACATAAGTAAATCATAATAGTTCCTACATATATGTGTTACAAAAAAATGTCATGTAGCATAACATATCAAGTACATTGTGTAAGAGATAAACATGAATTTAGACATATGTAAGTATTAGAATACAATCTAAACATGATAATGTAAAGTGATCATAAAGTATATATAACTTGTATTAATAATGATAAAGAAAACTAGATGCCTTCAACATAGGTATCACGTGGGTAGAGGAGAGGTCCAATATATATATATTTGTGTATTAGGTATCTGGTGTATGCTTAGATCATAATAAAGTATGTGTGAAACATATATGTGTATAGAAATGAAATGATATGCTATCTACTAACATGAATCAAAACAACATATGTATATGAACTTGGACAAATATGAGCATGTTAATTTTTAAATTATTTTCTAGATTATTTGAATGTTTTTGTATTTCTAATTATCTAATTATCTAATTATCCCATATATTGGATGATCATAAGGTGCTATAAACTTGAAATATGGTAGATAAGAATGATGGTGCTACCAAATACCATGTAAGGTGTCATATCTATAACTAGATAATTGGTAATGCTTTATGCATGCCTCATAGTATTTTTTGGTCATGCATTGGTAGTAGAAGGTGTAATGGTTTATGGATCCCATAATTTAGTGCTATATGGTTTCTTTGTTGTATCAATAATTGATGCATATTTATTTTCTCTTGATAACTAGGTAGGTCATGTAGGAGTAGATGAGGATTATGTGGAATCCACTATATATCTTTGGTGTAAATGCCTTTCAATTATGGGTTTCCTAGGAAATGTAATTATTATTTATTTTCCTTTTGTATATGATTAACCTTATTAGGATTTATAATTAGTTATATTTGAGTAAACATCTCTTGTACAATTAGATGTTCATATGGAATTCCATAAACTATAATTAACTTATCAGTAAGAATATAGTTAATATACCCATACACTATGGAAAGTATTATGTGGATATTATGTATCCATTTTCATCCCAATAACATATCAATGACTCCCATGTATCGTATAACTAATAATGTAGTGGACACAATTATTGGACTAGTATGTAAAAGTAAATAAATATCACCAATAACATGTTGGGATGTCCCATCAAATTCTTTGATCATTTTGGTTGAAGGGTGTAAATCATCATGTGCATATCCAAAATATGTGAGTAACATCATATTACACACATTCTCACTAGAAATATTATAAATTATGACATTATGAATAGGTTAATGATCGATGTATGTTCAAATAAATAATGAGTGAATATTTTAATTGTCACTCATAATTTCATTATCGTCAAATGTAATAGATGGTGTGTAGACCATAATAGGTATATGATGTGTAAGCATGCCAATAATACCATATAATAGGTACCCATAATGTGGTGGAGTAAGATAATAATGATATCCATTTATAATTCTTGAGTTTTCATAGAATGATATTTTAATGGATCATTGAATGTCTCTGGTTTATGATGTTCACAATGTTGACCCTAAATACTTTGGAAGATCATCTAAGGTAATGTGTTGAATATCTATAAGGTATTGGATATTATTTTTAAATCTATAACATCTATTTTTGGAATTCCTGAGGCATCGTAATAAGCATTGGCATCATATCCCCTAGGTATAAGTTGACTCATATCAAACTCTATGGAAGGAGGGGGAGATATGAGATGACACTGCCTTCAGTAGAAAATCTAAAGACTTGGGTAGTCATGAAAATTGTCTCTTAAGTGAATTGGATAAGATGAACCAATTAGGTTGTTGTGACATTGTATTAACTATTGTGGTTATTTCTATTTTAGGTTATATAAGCTTAGCCTTATGTCTTGTTTTGATATGAAACTTTGGATTGGATGTAGTTGGTGTATTTTATACATACATTAACTTTTTTAGTGAAATTATTCTCATCTCATGATTTCATAAAACATGGCATAAGTCACCAAAGTATTTTAAATTGCTAAAAATAATGGACTCATGTAAGGGTATAAGCAAGATTTGATTAAATATGTCTTAAAGTTATTTATCTACCATTGGATTTATCATTTTGGCCAACATTTTTTTTACCTTAAAACATATTCATTAATAGTTTCATTAGTTCCTTGTTTGATCTTAGAAATTCTTGCATATGACATATGTTAAGTGATGTTGATAGAGATATGTGATAGAAATTGATTTGTTGGAGGTTTTATTACTTTCATTTATTGATTTGGTAAATCAAGTAACCATATTAAAGAATAGTCCTTTAGGATTATTATTATTAATAATTAGTTTAAAAGGTTATCATTTGATTCATAATCAAGGCATGGTACATAGAAAGATCAAAGATGTTGTTCATAATCAACCTTTCCATCACAATCTATGAACTTGGGTGCCAGAAAACCAATTAGAAAAGGGTGAAAATATATTCCAAGTGAAACATAATTATGTAAATATTAGCTAATAGGTCACCCTTGACCAAGGTATGTTCAAATATAGGTAAATGAATCATCTAACCTTGAAAATGGTCTTGTTGAATGTCATGTATTGGTGTTATGGTTTGGTGTTGTATGTCATTTAAAGGTATAAATAGGATCTTATTAGGATGATAGATTCCATGTCTATGTCTTATACAATCAAATTTATGACATGATATTTGAAGAGTTCTTTTGTAATGTAGTTTTAAAAAGTTTAAGGTAATTTTGGAAATATTAAGGTTAGTTTTTGAAATTTAATATATGCTTGACCTATGGTGGAAACAATGATTGATGATCTCTCAAGATAGTATGGTATTACATGATGAATAAGTGGATTAAGAAGAAGATCTAGTAAGATAACAATTTTTACTTTTCAAGCACTTTGGGGAGTTTAAGGTAATTTTGGAGAAATGAAGGTTTCATATTTTTTTGGTCTTCTATTGCTTCTTGAAATGTTGTAATGAAACCATCCTGGGAGGCATCAAGTGTGAAGGTTTAAGACCATGTATAGAGGTCAAAAAGGGTCTTTTTGAGTCGTTTAACACTAGAGAAGATCATATTATATGCAATAATGTTCATACACTTGGTAAAGATGTTACAATACTTCTTTTTTAATGTATACTCACTTTAAAAATTGTTTTTCTCATTGCCTAATGCCCAAAAATAGCATAATGTGAAGAATGACATGCAAAGATAGTTTTTTACATTACAATATCATCACCCAAGTTAGGTTATAATATATTTAATGTGTTTTATGCAATTATGATAGCTATATCAAGGTATTATTCTAGATGGATAGGTTTCATACCAAGAGAGGGAATGTTTTGAAGAGATCATGTAGGTTTTCATGTTGGCTCAGGAATATTCAACCAAATAAATCATGGTTGAAGGTGATAGGGACTCACTACAACCTCTTATAGCATCACTAAGCTTAAAACCATACTCATGAAGAGTTCACAAGTCTAAACACGTTAGAAAATCATTTAAATTCTCTATCAAGTCATTGGTAGGTCAAGAAGAGACATTTTCATAAAATTATTTCATGAAGGAGAGGAATTAGGAAAAATGCTTTTATGGGATGTTAACCACCCCTATGCCCTTCAAATCCATAGTAATAGTTTTGGGATTATGGGGTATAGCTTTATGAATCATTGTTAATAATATGACAACCCTTTAACCCCTACTAAACCCAACTATCACAACTTTCCTTCTGAAATGACATGTTTATTCTTGGTGAATTCATGATCATTATGTAAGAATAGGAATTTAGTCATAAATACACAAGGGGATTATGTAAGTCTACAGATTTAGAATGAAAGGTTCTTATCAAACCTTATGTAGTCACTCACTTAAAAAGTTACTCAAATAGGAAAAACTAACTTTACGTTGTTCTAAAGACCATTTGATGTCGAAATAAATAGGGAGCTCAATAAAATAGCAAGTTTTTAGTAATTTTAAGCATAAAATGCATACCTATAGGTTTTTACACTAGGACATAAACAAACATGACAATTTGTGTTGAATCATAAGGATTAGAAGGTCATAAAAAATGTGATAGACATGGGGGAATATTGTATAATATATTATAATCATTTAAATGAGGAAAAACCATAAGTTTAAAGCCAAAATATTTTGAGGAAGGTATATCAGGCCTGTAGAGAACTAAAAGATCAACATTATCATTGAAGTTTAATCCTTAATAAACCAATAGTATGATTAGTTTCTTGTTTTTTTAAATTGTCTATAGAATATCAAGAAATAATCTAAAATTTTGTAAACCTTACACTAACCTCCTCCAAGATAGGATGCAAGCAAGTAAAATCAAATTCAAGATCAATGCTACAAGCTTGCACACTAGGATATGAAGAGAAAATGAATGTTTTGTATTAAATATGATGTCAATAGGATTGTTATGAATATGAAGGACCATTAATAATATGTAAATATTAATTTGACATATTTTTATGAGATGAAATTATCAAAAGGGGACATTAGGCTGAAGATTGCTAAACTACCTACAAACTCTAGTCATGGACAAATAAAGTTTCAAAACTATTAAAGTGGTTGAATACTTTATGAACCATTTTTATACCTCATGGGACATGAAACAAATCTATAATAATCATTTAAAAATATAAAACAATTAATTAGAAATTTTTTGGGTCAAACTATCATTTTGACCTTCACTTATAGACCTACAAATTATGAAGATCAACTTTCTTATGTGGGAAGTCAAACAAGAAAATACATGGGACCAAATTCCATTAAAAAAATATGAATAGGTCCTATTCCATATAATTTTATGGATTTTTTTTGTCAATCAAGGAGTTGTGCTTTATGAATGATTTTTAAAAAATATAAATAGGTCTAAAACCCTTGTAAACCCCTCAAAGAATCCTTATGAAGATAAACACATATCAAGTGACTCAAATGCACATGGAACAATTGAAAACACTTGGAAGACATCTTCACATATTTTATGCACCTATTGGGCCAAAAAACTTGGTGCATGCAGAGGGAAATGTACATGAAATGACATTTGAAATTGCTTATTTTAATTTATTTACATGGGATTTGAGTGTATTTGAATTTCTCCACTAGTTAAAGAGGCTTATCAAGACTGGTTAGAGGTATAATGACCCTCAATTAGTCATTCAAGTATCCCATAATTTTTTTTAACAAGTTTCCAAGTAGGAAACCAAACCATGTTGATTATTTTCTTATTTTCATAGAGAGATGAGTTACAAGCCTTCTCAAGGTCATAAATGGAATGAAGACACTTCATGCAATATATGCATGAATCTAATCACATCTTTGTAAGGTTTTTCAGGTTATATACAAGCTCATTCTAATGAATATAGGAAATTTTGAAAGCTTATTCATAGGTATCCCACTAGTGTCATGTTGTTTAGGGCACTCAAAGAAGCATAACAAACCTCTATAAAATTTTCAAACTTATTTTAATATGAACATGCTATTAAGGACTCCTAAGAGGGCCTAAAATACATGCAACCTCAATTTTGTAATCATGGAACATGAGCAAGTCTTCAATACAATTCTCAAGACTATTTAGAGCTTATATTACATGAATATTCACAACCCTCTCTAAACCACATGATAATAAGTTGTGAAGACTCTATTGAATATGCTATACAAGCTGAATAGGGGTTAAATTATCTTATACAAGATATTTATAAGGTTTTAAAGATATTATAATAGTTTTCAAGTAGGACTAGGTCTTAGATGAAGAGATAAACTTATTTTCATTGCCTCACATTGAACCAAGCAATTTTAGATATGAAAGTATAGGTTATAGTTATAGATGTAATAGTATGAGGAGGTATAAGTCTCAAGTTTCATTCTCACCAAGATAATAGAGGAATTGAAAGAGCTAATAATGGTATAGAAAGATGTCAAGGAGGTCAAGTATGTCATGTGTGAAGATAACAAATTGTAACTCCTCAACTAATAAATGGTAGTTTTTATAGATAAGGGATGATCCATAAGAGATGAAGAGCCAATTATATTCCACCTCTTATGATATCATCATTAGTCTAAACCAACACATGTTGAAGATAAATGATAGGACTATTTCTTCACCTTCTTTTGGCATTGTAACTAGTTTCATCATAGATAATAGTCATATTGAACATCACACACATCTATCACCCCTAGTTATTATTCATTCTTATAAAAATACTCCTAAAAAATAAATTTTAAAGGATCCCTAAGATAGTATGGAAAATCCTCGCTAAAATGTGTACTTGTTATTTCTTTTGAAGTGAATGCAAACTGATTTTTCCTTCTTCATCTCATTTTAAATGTGTTCATGGTGAATTATTGATGAATGATAATTTTTATATTCAATATCCTTGCATTTATCCTCATTAATCTTACCTTTTTATGAACAAGTTATCTCTTTTAGGTTATATGTTGTGTATTAAATGGTTATGCAAATGTTAAGTGTGAAAAACCTTCATTAATGCCTTAGTCTAGGCCTCTTGATTATCTTTCTTAGTTTGTGTTTCAACTACAATATCCATATTTAAATACTTATGATAGAGAACTATTTGAAGTTGTGTGATTATATTCAACCTTGTTTTAGATTTGTTATCAACTTATAGACCATAGGAGGAGACCTACAATTTAGTGTATCACCCTTTTTTCCTTTTTGCTTTCATCTTTCTCTTTCTCTTTTCCTTTCATTAGAATTTGAGTAGGTGTAGTGATAGTATAGGTGTAGCATCAAGGGAGCCAATCCTATTTTTAGTTTCTCTTTAGTTATGTTCCACCCACAACCGTAGATATTTCTCATTATGTAAATTAAGTAAGGAGACTTAAACACCTCCTCAAAGGGTGCAACACAAAGCGATAACATTTTTTGGCATGCTTGGTGGAACCCAAATTATATAATATTTCTCAATATTGGTGTAGGTATTAAAATACTTTTAGTTGTTATAAAATCCACATTTAACATATATAAACTCCAACAATCTTTCAAACATCTTGGTTGAAATACTAGTGTCTAGTTTTCATGTAAAAATTAACTACAAAATCCTCTACTAAAGCTACTAATTTTTATTTTGTATAATTAAATTATAATTTAGTTAATAAAATAATATTTAATAACACACATATTTATCCAAAAATGTCTTTTTCTATTACTTCAAATATATCTACAAAAAGTTTTTTTTACTTCTAAATTTCAAGATGGCAATGCTTAAAATTCAGAGTTTTGTTCCTTACAATGGTGGTAGTCCCATCAATCTATCTCAATATGATAATATATCCATTATTTCCCTTAAAATTATCCCACACTTTATTTAATAATATTCCACTACTCTTATTGAGCATATAAGAGATATTTATAACATTTGTTTCATGCATCATTTGATACAAGATAATGTGGTAATCAAATTATTAATTACTTCATTCAAAGGAAAGGCGATTAAATGATATATAGTCTTCAGGCCTACTTATTTTACTACTTGGGATGAATTGGGAAAATAATTATGCAATAATTTTGAAGACAAGAGTGATCATTTGTCCTTAGTAGAATAATTGACCACTATAAAGAGGGATCCTCAGGAATTTATGGTTGGTTTTAGCGATAGGTTTAGAAATACTTGGGATAGCATCCTAGCCATAGTTAAACCTATTTAAAAATCTATATTATTTTACTATTTTAGGGATTTTAATAGTGACATAGCATTATTGATTTCATCAATGGGAGGAAACATATTGCCTAATGCATATGATTTGGCAATAAGGGATGGGAATTATCTTATACAAGCTAGTGAGATTGTTACAATGCCTCTTATGCATTTGTTTCTAGAATTGTATCCCCCAACTCCTTCTACACCTATTGAATTTACCACATTGGCTCCCATTCCTTCACTAAATAATCAAGAAAATGTTTCCTCAACTCCTTATAATGAATTACATGAAGTAAAAACTCTTATACAAATTTTTGGAAGTGAAATTATGAACATCAAAAGGTATAAAGCTCAACAATATAGGATTTAACATCCCCATAACCATTTAAATTAGGACAAAAGACCTCCTTTCAAAAGTAACTATCAAGGTCAAGGACAAGTCACCAATTTGAAGCCTTATAATAGCTATAATCTAAATGTTTTTATCTCTTAAAATTCTAATTTTATAGCTCAAAAAAATCTTGTCCAAGATCAGTCATGGTGCTTTCTTTATGATCAACCCTAAAATCAAATTGTGTACTAATAGTATGTCTAATAAAAATCCAATAGTACAAAGTGTTCAAGTTTCTCAAACTATACAAGTTTAAATCCCATCATAAAGAGAAGCTAATCAAGGGAAAGTGCAACCTGATTCCACATTTGTTAATTGGAAAGAAGGAGATTATTCTACACTAAATGAGTTTGGAGGTACAAATAACATTGATACTCCTATGGGAGAAAATATAAGGGATAAGAAAATAACAATAGAGGGTAATCAAGATATAAGTCAAGTACCAATTCCACCTTCTCAAGTTCCTTAAGGGAAAAATAGGCCACCCATAGCCTTAAGTAATTCCCATTGTGTTAATTGAGTTAGGAGACTTGAAATGTCTCTTGAAAGGGTGAAATTAAAAGTGACAATAGTAACATAGATTGTGAATCAATAACATGAGGATGCCTTGAATCATTTTGTTTAATAGTGGTAACCTTGTATTCTAAATATTTTATATCTTGGATAAGAGTTTACATAGTATATCCATTAGAATTAATATTTGAGAGTTAAAAAGTCACCAAAAGGGGGTGTAGACATAGTTTGTGTTGATATAATAATTAAAATGGGTATTTGAGTTAAAGCATTGATTTGTCCCGTGGGAGGTATAGTGATAGGAATTTTATCCTAGGGGAATAATGATTTGAAAACATAATCTGTATGACCACTATAAGTAGGAATTAATGGTATAGTCAATGGGTTGGATAATTCATTTATGCCTTTTCCATATGTAGTTTACAAAATAATATTGAGAATCTTATCAATATCTTTAGGATTTTGATGAATACACACTTGAAACATTGCAATAGATTTTGTTTGGTCATGATGTAATTGGTCATGTTCATTAGTTTCATTTATTTCATTGTTGTCATGATCATATTCATCCTCTATGAGGAAATCTTTAGTATTTTTTCATTCTCATCATTGGCACTCTCATTATTGAGGGAATTTTACATTACATTTTCTTGAGACATCTTAGGTGGAAGAAGAGAAAAATAAAAATGTTCAATATGTATGCCAAAATTTTTATAACTACATATAGGTTTCATACAAATTAATAAAATTAAGATATTAAAATCTATTGTAATCTAACACCCCATTTGGTTGAAAACCATAGGGAAATATAGAATATACATAGGAAGACATAGAGTTTAGGTTCACAAAATGTTTAACCCTTTTATGGTTTTTAGTAGAGGGTTAAGGGGGTATAATATATTATTCAAATGGATTAATAAAACTATTATAAATAAGGTAAATTAATTGAATTCAAACTAAATGAATATTTTAAATATAATTACTAATTTTTACTAAATATAGAAAGTACAATTCTAATTGATATTCTAATAATTATAACACAAGGGATAATACATATATTATATTTTTATGCTATACTATATCCGAGATGTGTAGGTGAAATAACATGCAAAATGATGCTCAAGATCTAATCGTTATCTTCTACAATTTTTTAAAAAGGCTTGGACATTATTGTTTACCTATGGACACTAGAATTAATGTTTTAATTCTTATTGTGATGGTTATTTCCTGTACATAATATTCATTAAATTGTGATGCAACTACTTGCACTTTTTTAGTTTTTATGTCACCTTTATAATGATGTATATAGATCAACCACATACTTTTCAGATGATTGTTTATGTATCAAACCCTATCTCATCAGTCTAGGTCATGAAAGCTTTCCAAAAATGGGTTAGTGATTTAAAATTTTAGGGGTTTATGGAATGTAAAACCCTAGGTTGCTAAAGTGTTGGATTAATAAACTAGGGAATAAATATAATAATACTAACAACTTGTTATTTTTAGAAAAATTAATTTATTTGGTTATTTTAAAAATAACCAATGAATTACAAGATATGTACTTCGCTCAAAACTAATTGAGATTGATTAATGATAAGATAAAAATTGGTACATGGATTTTGCAAGGTGTCATGAATAAAAATCAGGAGTTAGAAACTCTCTTGGAAAATAACACAATCCCCTAGATAGTAGTGCACCATGATAGTGTCCTCTATGTTGCACTAGTGTAATTTTAGAAGCAGGGATAGTGAGCTTCTAGGTGGACATTCACCTAGTTATAAGGAGTCTATGCCTATGAGCATGAATTCTAGTTCACTGCATGTTCCCTATTTTGACTGATTCAATGTAAAACCCTAGGCCTCCATGTTTATTAGGGTATTTTAGGAGTATACATAGAAAAAGAGTGGCATTAGTAGGTTAGGTTGGATGTGACCTCAACACCTCATGTGTTGAGAATTGACTTCATACTAGTACCTTGAAAGGGGATCAAACTTGATGTAGTTTTCCCAATCTAAATGTTGGTTCAAGTGTAAGACAATGCTAGTATGAGTGTCTTTTTCAATGCTTTGAGTGTGACTTGAGATTAGAAATCAAAGTAATCTGAGCTATGGGCTACTATTGATGGGTGTATTTAGAAGTAGGGTAGAATAGGGATTGATGACCATTATTTTCAGAACTTTCTATGTGTTTTTTTTATGAATATTTACATATTATTTCCATCTAGTTTATAAATCAATAAAAATGGTCCATATAAATAATTGTGGTGTTTGTCAAGATGTGAAATTGGTTTAGGCCAACCCTAGGAGTGATTTAAGAAACATATAGATATATGTTGAGGGAGTAAGGAACAAGGGGATATTATCTATACCTTTTCATCAATAGCCTAGAGTGTTATAGTCCAAAAGATTGCACTAATGTCTAGGTGATAGGAATGGGTAAAAAAGAGACATGTGTTCCTAGGGGGTGGATTAATACTACTTTTGGCATGTATGGGAATGGGTTGAACTCACACAAAAGTTGGAAAATGATCAAAATAGGCCTTAAGATAGGTCTATGGCTTAGTTGAGGATAAGGTGGACTCAAGTGACACTCATTTCACTAAAATGACATTTTAGATGAATACATTTTCCCCATTTTTATTATATAAATTTAGGAAAGCTAAATGACTAGGATAAAGGAAAGGAAATGTACCTCAACTTACCTAACAAGCAAAGCCCATGAATTGGGTTTTGAGTTTGTGAAGCATGCTCCATTATGTTTCCTAAAAATGAAACATGAATTAATCAGTACTTACTTAAGAAACATAAAAATTAAAGAAAAATCTATGTAAAGTGATGAGAGAGAGAGGAAATGAATGATTACACTTTGTTGGGTATGTGAACCAATGTTAAAATTTGGTGACATCCTATGTGTGCATGTAGAGGATGATCAAACAATGAATAACTTGGTCTAAGATAATGGATTGCTCAATCCTCATGTGTGGGTGGATCTAGAACTAAATATAGCCTTAACTCCATCATTGTCCACCCCTATTTAGTGGATCATAATATGCGAATAACTCGGATTGGACTAATGGCTTGTCTAATCCTCCTATGTAGGTGTCTCAAGAAATTAAGTAGGATATGAATCCATAATTTCATACCCATGTGTATTATATTCATTTGAAACTAAAATTTCTCAATGTAATTGAAGTTGTGTGATGTAACTAAAATTGTTTGGGATGGCTCTAAGGCCACTCAAAAAATCTGAAATGTAAAACAAATTAGTGTCCACTTGGGCACTTGGGAACATAGCTCAGGGGATACTCAAGAATTCCAACATTATAGATAGAGTATGGCATCAATTTGGTGTAAGCTTGGTGAAAATGGTGTCCAGAGTAACAACATGAAGAATGACATGGAGATACCATTCCATCTGATAGTATTGGTGTCAAATTGAACATAAGAGAATAATGTGCCACACACATGCCTCCAACACTGATATCTATGTATATTGATTGTGGACTAAGGCATAATAATCTGTGTTTGAGTATCTAAAACTGAAATGGGAGTGATCATGTTGTGTATGATGCCCCCAATCTAAGAAAGCCTATGTAATTTTGCACATAATTGAGCATAAATGGAACATGTCTGATAATCTATGTTTGAGATTATGTAGATCTAAACTATAACTATTATACCATTTTAATAATTTCAAAGTATTTTTTATGGTTACTAGATAGTAGCATCATCCATTGGTCAATAGTGCATTGTGCTAGTGTCCTTTGTGGTGCATTATTGACCAAATGTGTTGTTTCTATGAAAAACTCATATTGATCTGTATGTGACTATTCTTCACTGTCTTCCTAAATCTGGGCTCTGTATTCTATGTATTCATGTTAAAAACTATATTATAAGTGAATTAGGATGGCTTGATCTCTATGGAAAACCCTTTTGAATTCCCCATCTTTTGAGGGCATTTTTTGAACCTATAAAATAATTGTCCTTAAAATAAAATTTATGCATCATGTGTGTTAAAATGAAAACATATGATATTTGGGTGATAAAAAAAATGTGTATACATGACACCAAAATGCAAAATAATTTGAGAAAAAAGTTCATAATGTAAGGTGTATTTTAGATCTAGCATTCATATGGTTGTCATGATAGATATAAAAATATAAGCATGTATATGATTGGAAAATCAGAGTATAATAAGAGTAACTACCTAGGGGTATGAGACATGATGTCCATCAAGGTACCTAAAGAGGAAGGGGAGATGCATGAGGTCCCTAATGCCATTAAAAATTAGATGTGAATGTAAATGTCAAGAGAAAAGTGGCATGGACATGATGTATACATAAAGTCAAACATACAAACACATAAGGTAGACAAAGTATGATAAGGGGCCAAAATACAAGTGATATGGGCACATATCACTAAGTCTAAGAAAGATCACACATACAAGGACATTTTCAAATGTCCATATACACATAGATCAAGCAAGGTTGGCTTAGATCCAGATGGAAGGACATGCTCAAATATCTGCAAAAAAAATCAAGAAGGCACACACAAGGACATGGGCACATGTCCAAATCATACACATAATGAAAGGAGGTAGGTTAGAGACATAAAATAATGACATATTAAAATTCCCTTGAATACATTAGAATCACATATACAAAATCAAATATAAAATAGAAAATATATAAATGAAAGTATGCATTAACATGTGGTACAAATCAGTATAAGCGAAAATATGTACATAAGATAAGTCTCTACTAATGGTAGTCAGTAAAAAAGTTAGTGAAATATAGCATGATCAATATCAAGATATAATCAATGCTAAATCTTTGAGATGGAGTATATAAAGATATAACTTAGAAAACTAGAAGTTGTGTAATATTTGTAGTCATATAAAAATTCCAAATTGGTAGTTTGAGTGTGGCTTGTGAGACCCCATCTATAGGTCCTTTTTGCATGCTCTTGTGACCTTTCTAAACACTTATTTTCTCATTACTAGTCATCTAGAACCTTCTAAACCCTGATTCCACTATAGCCAGACAATATTCCCTATGTCAATCTTATTCCCCTTGGTCTCAAGCCTATAGGATAGGATCACTACATTTAGACTATAACACCAAACCCTAAAGTGTCCCATTTTTGGCACTCTTATCCATTTGAAATTTGATCCTTAAAAGTCATTTCCATCCAGTACTTATCCCTTATTAGGTCATCTTAGTGTGAATCCCTATAAAATCCCACTCAAAGTTCATTTACAAAGGAGGTGACCAAAGTTACAAAGTAAGAAAGAATACAATCAAATCACTAAGACAAACTTCCCTATTCTTTGCACACATTCACCTAACACAACTACAAACATACTAAAATCCTCATACCAATCCTTAGCCACCTTAAACAATACCAAATTGGCATCTACATCTACATCACACAATTTCACAAAGCACATTTGGTGGGATAACTACATATGGCTTGATCCCTCTTTAAAGTATTGGTATGTAGGTAATGTGCTCACACAAGGGGTGTGGATCACACATTCAGTAAATATTACACACTAATGCCCCCTCTTTTTTAAGTGATTCAAATATAATTTTATCAAGCATAATGGAGGGTTAGGGTTTGAAGACAAAATCAGCTTTAAAACAAGTTCTGTCAACAACTTGTGCTCAATTTTTCATAGGTAGGCTCACATAGGCACAACGCAACTACCCAAAAAGTTTTAGGTCTTTATGATTAGTTTGGATAATAGCAATAGGAACAAATAACAATGTTGGACACCAAAGCATCCAATTTTTGGTGGTCCTATCCTTTCACCAAATGAAATCTAGATTTAGGTTTACAACACCTTTCCAATCATGTATAGTCATATTTAACCTCTATATCATCTGTCTCAGTCTGTTTCTAACTAGGTTATATTTTTTCCTATTTATTGCTATTTTTAGAAAGGTGAAAAAAATAAACAATTGCACAAATCAAGACTATAAGTACTGTTATATTATATACTTATTTATTAGTCTAGACCCTTAACTAAATTAGGAATAAAACTCCATTATTCCCAAATAATTTAAATCATTTGGTGAACGCTACTTACTTTGTTTACAAAAACCCTAAAAACCCTAGGGAAAATTCCTTTTTGATTTTATTAATATTCTTCTAATTTTTCATGCATATATAAATTAGAATTTCACATTTAATTTTTAAAATTAACCATAGTAATTTTAAAAAAAAATTCAAACCCTAGTTGCCTATACTAGGTCTTGGTATTTTCAAAACCTAGCCTAGGGTCTCAAAATTAAAATTCTAATTTTTGCACATTGGGTTGAATATTCCAATTTTATTAATCATGATTTACTTATGCAAAGTTTTATAGTTTTTCTTGCATGCTTATTTCCTTTTATTTGGCATGAATTCAAAAATGACATAGATACATATGTACATGCTACTTTAAGACCAATTCAAATATATGTCATATTTCATTACTTCTTTAACATGTTATCTATCTATTATTTGTAATTCAATTAATAATAAAATCCTTACATACTGAGAGGATCCATTACATAAGCTAACAACCACATGTCAAGTTTCAATGTCATATCTTATGCAGAGAAAATAATTTCCTTCTCCTCCTCTCCCCTAAGAGGGTGATAGCTACTTTTCCTCTAACCAGGTCCATGATATCACCTCTTCAAAAGGTGAGGCAGCCTATACTATTTCTCCTAATGCATATGTTTAGTCTATAGCTTCTTCAAACCCTCTTCAACATATGTGCTTACATGTTCAATCAGAAGCAACTAGGGTTTCCACTTATGAGACTCTAAGGGATCAAATCACCAGTTTGAGCAAGTTAATTTCAAATTTACAAATGCAAAATCAGCTATTAAATGAAAAGATCAAAAAATTGGAAAATCAAATTATAATACAAAATCCTCAAAGGTACCCTAGTGTCAATCATGTATATACACCTTCACCTAGTCAATTGGTTGCAATCAATGTTACATATCAAAACAAGAAATAACAAAAAATTAACTCTACAACTAGTGATTCAAAAAACATTCAAAGATCAAATAAGAGTTCAAGTGAGGTACTAAGGGAAATGATTGAATCTAAGTTTATCAAACTACCTCCGCTACATCCAGTGAGAAGATCCAAATATTATTGTGGATATCATAGAATGCATGGGCATTACATAGATTCATGTTTGGCATTGAAAAAACATATACAACATATAATTGCTAATGAGGACCCTATAAAAGGTAAATCCATCAAGAAATCCATAGTGACATAGGAACACATTCACAAAGGGTCAAATTTAGAAATAGTACAAAAGTGGTTACCAAAGCATAACTCAGAACAACAAAAGGATCAAAAAGCAAAATCAAAGCAATAAATAGTATCACAAGCACATGTAAAGAATAAAAAAGATGCAAATCCACCTCTCCAAAATGAGGCTCAAATTTCAAAGCAATATTGGGTTGGTAAATAATATCTAAAATAATTTGATTATCAAGGTCAAGGGTTTGGCAAGCATGCTCAAGACATCACTATTCCTATTCTAGTAGTTGATAATGTTTGTAACCAATGTTAGGTATTTATTGAACATCCTAAGGCAAATCATCCAAAAACCTAATTTATCAAAGGAAAATATCTAGATACAACAAAAAATCAACACTAGCATTCCATTGGTTCAAAATCAAGATGATAATGATGAGCGAAACAATACAAGTTATTATGATTTCTAAGATATCGAAAATGAATATGAATATTTAGAATCATATTCAAAACCATTCTCTCATGTTTAATGATCACACATGATCCCTCTCCTTGCTATAGGGAAACATGATAGGGAGTCGACTTCTTATGAGACTCATCGATTAGTATCATTTTTTCTCAATCTTTCTTATACATAATTTCTCAACTTAATTTCTTGTACATCATGTATTTTTTTCTTACGTATACATAACTTATGTCAAAATACCAAAAACATTCAAATAACTCAAAACACATAGAAAAAACTTTTCAACTGTATGCATTATCCATGTTTTACATTTCCACTTTGATGATAGACTTATATTTTGTTGTTCTATGTTATTGTTTGTCAATTTGTCTACATTACCATGCTTCACTTGATCGTCTTTGAGTGTGTGTAGTGGTAACTATATTCTTGATTACTTCACTCTATACATTGAGTGGGCATCTTATTGCTACATTCGAGACATACATCAAAATATCTACCCATTGAGGGCATCTTCTACATGACTACACCATCCAAGTTATGTCATTCCTACACCACACACTCTAGTTATCATGTTGATGTACATTAATTACCATCTTACATATATTATTTCATTGAAACTCACTATTATATATCACTTGTGTATTTCTTAGCATCTACATAATCTTGTACTACATGTTTTGCCACACTTTCACTTCTTGCTTTGATTAGTTAGATGTGATAGTATTTATAGAATTTGCATGCCTTTCTTTCTTTATTTGAGTAGCTACATGTGATTGCATTTTTTAGTTCCTATTTTGTTACTTGTGTGTGCATTAGGATAGTTTCCAATGTATTTTTCTTGTACTCTTGTATGTGCTTGTGGCCCTCATGCCAATATTTCTTGTTTACAATTATATGTGTATGTGGGCATTTAAACATGCCTTGTATGATTTATTTTCCTAGTTTGAGTGATGTGTGCCCATGTCCTTTATTTTGTTGGCCCCTTGGCCTCTTTTTTATGCTTCTTGCTTCTTTCCTTACATGCTTATTTGCTTGTTTTCTTCTCAATTATTTGCAATGACATGATCCACATCATGCATTGTCTTGCCTTCTTAGATGCCATGATGGACATCATACTCCACCCCTCCTTGATAACTAAAAAGATTTCTAGTTTCATTTCAGTATACTACACATGCTATTACATTATTATATCTATCTAGGTATACCCTTGTTGATCTAACAAGATCCAATACAAACTATGTTATATCTTGAGACATATTTTAGATTATCATTGCTATATCATGTATTTCAAAACATAACACACTTGCATAGATATTTATTCTAAGGGAATTCATTATAGGGTATTCATTCTTACCCTCAGAAGAGGGGGCAATAAATAGGGGTTTTGTTATAGAGATTAGAAGCCTTCTACTGATCAAAATTTAGTTTTTAAAACACTTAGAAAAATAATTCTAGTTTTTAAAACACTTAGAAAAATAATAAAAATTTAAAACACATAAAATAGACTAGAAAAATAGTGATGAATATAGAACAATCATCAAAAATAATAAAGTAAAATATCACCAAAATTGGACAACAACATCAGACACCAAAGTGTCAACTTTTCAGCACTCTTGTCTAAATAGCCAAAACCCTAAAAATTTCAAAACTAATTAGAAAGTTAGGCTCAATTATAGTTTTGTCAGCTACAATTTAGTTCAGATTGGGTAGTTTCAGTATAGTTTTACTTAGAGTATCTAGATATAGGGGGCATCATTTGAGGCATGATGGCTCTCACTTCTAGCTTTTGATTGGGTAGTTGGTACAAATTCTAGATTAGAATCCATGTTATAGACACTAGTGATTGGGGGAAATGTACATGGCACATTTGCCTTCTTTTCTTTCCATTTCATTATATTACCTAGGTATTATTAGTAGTTACATGTAATATTCCATCTATAGATGGTTGGCATTAGTTCGGAGTGGATTTTATATAATCCTAGTTCTCATTTTTAGAGTGGCTTTGATACAAGCCTAGTCTCCACCATTAAAAGTGGCCAAAATTGGCCTATTTCTTAGTACACATTCAACTATCCACACTAAATTATCATATTATAAAGCATTCATGGGCTTCATGAGCCATCACATATGATACATATTCATACTAATATCAGTTCATAGCTTCATTTAGTGGGTAATGATAGAGCCAAATGACTATCTAACCTTTATATTCTTGAGCAACCTACATAGAGGAATTGGACACACAATCCAAACATTGATTAACACATGCATGATCACATAACTTCACTTAGTGGGCAATGATGGAGCTAAAGGGCTAGCCTTTGTATTATTGACCCACCCTTTGGAAATTGAGCACTTAGCTCCATTCATGATATTACTCTTGGTAAAACATCATTTAGTATCACTCAATATTACTCGACATCACTCAACACCATAATAGGTTTCGTATTGGTTCACATACCTAGTGAGGTGTATTCGTTCCTTTCTCTTCCTCTCTCTTTTACCCAAGCTTTATACATTCTTATTTTAGACGTAACATGTCTAGTAAGAACTAATGTATTCCTTATTTTATCTTTTAGGTTTACACTTCACATTGTGATCTCTTTACGCACACTCAGAATCACACATCTTCATGGGCTTCACCTTTGTAGGTAAGTTCAGACACATTTTCTATTTTCCCTTTATCCTAGTATTTCACTTTGCTATATCACTAGAATAAAGGGGGGATAAATATAGTCATATAAAATGTCTGAATTCATAGTTTGAGTGTAGATTATGAGAACCCCATCCATAGGTCATTTTAACATTCTCTTGTGACCCTTATAGATACCTTTTTCATCATTACCAGTCATCTAGAACCTTCTAAACCTTGATTTCACTTCAGCTAGACATTATTCCCTATGTCAAAATTATTCCCCCAAGTCCTGAGCCTATAGGATAGGAGTGCCAAATTTAGACTATAGAACCAGACCCAAAAGTGTCTCATTTTTGGCATTCCTATCCATTTACACTTTTATCCCTAACAGTCATTTCCATCTAGTCCTTATCCTAAATTAGGTCAGCTTAGCATGAATACATCTGACCCATGGCTAATTACTCCCTATAAAATCTGACTCAAAGTTTATTTACAAAGGAGGTGACCAAAATTACAAAGCAAGAAAGAATACAAACAAATCACTAAGGCAAACTTCTCTATCCTTTGCATATAATAACCCAACACAGCTACACACATACTCAAATCCTCATACCAGTCCCTAGCCACCTCAAGCACTACCAAATTGTAATTTGCATCCACATCACACTATTTCACAAAGCACATTAGGTGGGTGTACTACATTGGCTTAATCCCTCTTCATAGTATTGGTATGTAGGCATCCTGCCCACACAAGGGGTGTGGATTTCATGTTCAATATGTCTTACACACCAACACTCCCCTATTTCTCAAGTGATTCAAATATTATTTTATCAAGCATAATGGAGGGTTAGGGTTTGAATACAAAATGAGTTATACATCAAGTTCCATCAACAATCGATGTTCAATTTTCTAGAGGTAGGCTCACACAAGCACAACACAACTACTAAGAAAGTTTTAAGTCTATATGATTAGTTTGGACAATAGCAGCTAAAATAGACAATGCTAGACACCAAAGCATCCACTTTTTGGGACTCCTACCCTTTTGCGAAATGAAAGCTAGATTCAAGTTTATGACACCTTCCTAGTCTTACAAAACCATTTTTAGCCTCTATGTCATCGTCTCAGTCTATTTCTAGCTAAGTTATATTTCTTCCTATTTATTGTTATTTTTATAAAGGTGAAAAGCATAAACAATTGCATAAATTAGTACAATAATTATTATTATATTCTATAATTATTTATTAATATAGACCCTTAACTAAAATAGGAATAAAAATCCATTATTCTAAAATAAGTTAAATCAATATGATGTCCCTAATGGGTGAATGTATTAATGTTGAAGCTATGTATCTATGTATATGCTCCCAATGGGTAGATAGTATCAAATTTAGATCTATGTCTAAGAACTGAGTCCTATAATGATATGCAAACACTCAAATAGAACAAGTGAAGCATGTATGTATGATAAAAACAACTATACTAGTGTAGATAACATATGTGGTATGTGAAAAATAGATGTAATGTAAACATGGAGATGCATACAATCTAAAATTGATATCATCTTAGAAAATATTTGAATGTTTTTATATTATTTGAGTATAATCTATGTATAACCAATAATAAAATGAAAAAATATACAAAGAGAAAGGTAAGATAAACTATGTACAAGTAATGTGTAATTAAATGAAGTTATATACAAATGAGGTGTAGTGCCCTATTAGACCTACGAGCACAACCATAGGATGTGGATAGTCAAATAGTGGATCTAGTGGAAGGTCATCCAATATCAGATATTGAATCTACCCAAACTAAAATAAATCATCATCATCATGTTCAATATAACATGTTATCAATATAATTATAGACTTATCCTTTGTTTTAGTCTAGACTATATGCATCTAAATAACATGTTTATCTTCTATGCAATAAGCCTTTCACATAGTCCTAGGGTAAACCACATTAGATCATTGAGTTTTTGTATGAATTATGTGATTCTAATATATGGAATCAATTAGAATTAAAATTATGTGTCCCTCATAAATTATATTCAATCATATGTCTATCCAATCAATTATGACATCTATTTCTTGTAACCATGTACTACCAAATGTAACATGTATATGAGTGCCTATGCTCATGACGAAGATTAGTGTGATGACCACCTTTGGGCCACATGAAATTAGTAATGTGATATGTCCTAAGGAGTCTTGATAATGTATAACATGTTGTAGCTTAGTCTCTTGATGTCTTATGTTCTATATGTATGTCAATATGTAAGTATTGGGATTAGAATCATCATCTATAACAACATGATGGATGTATAGGTGCTTAATGAAGGAAAAAATATTCAAGGGATCATTATGCAAATATTTTTGTCGGTTAAGAGTTTATCATGGTGTTTGTACTAGTGGATGTGGAGGTTTTGTAATCTAGATAGTGCCCTAAGCCATGAATTTATTCAAATTTTATTGTAATGATGAGTATGTTTCTGTATCATGTCTAGTAATCTTGTGAAAATTTAAAAATGTTTCTATCATCCTACTATGATAATATACTAATATATTTGTGTTGAACTTTAGGTATTTCCATCGATCCTATATCAAGTAATATCTATAAATCTGGTGTGGTTTGTCCTGTGTACTACCTACCTAAATCCATCTAACTAGATCAATATCCATAGATGTAATCATATGCATTGAGTGTTTATAATAATCTACCTCTAACTAAAAGTGAGTGTTCATGCATATATATATGGATCTATAAACTGGTGGTGATGGCTATGTAGGTAAAGGTGTGAGTGCCCTCGAATCATCTATGTATTCACCAGGGCCTATTATTGTGAATCTTAATCCACATAAATAATAATTTATATACATGGGTGCTATATCATCATCTATTATGGTCTTAAAATCTATATCTAAATTTATGATGTATACTTCCTTGGGGTTAACAAGTAATGGTAACTATGTTATGTGAATCTCACCATCCACCATGCATAGGTAAAACTATGTTGTAGGAGGATCATTCTTTATCATGGAAACAAATATGGTGATTGAGGAGGGTCTCTAACTAATTCAATAATAGTGGTGTTATATTCCCTGATCTCATATGTATCTATTTGTTCTATAGGAATGATATGAGGTAGGGACTCTATGATAACATGAGGTGTCATATCTGAAGATATAATTAAGGTAGTAGGATCAATGACTCTATAATATATAAATGGTTAGTTATTAGATAGACGAGTGTATAATATCCCTCAAGCAAAATCTTGACACATCTATGCAAGGTAGAGGGTATAACCCATGTGATGTATCCAAGGTATCATGAGTAATAAATTGTAATTCAAATGATTAGGCATCACCTCAAATAGTGTGGATAGGGTTTTTGTCCAAACTAAGAAATACAATGTAATAGAACCCAATGCCTATCAAATAATGTCATCAAAACCTTGAATGTTCTTATATGTATTCAAAATGGATGTTATTTTAAGCCCCATAGTATGTATAAATGTGATGTTCATATGTCAAGACCTAAACAACTATCAATTAAAACTTGTTTAATAGTGGTGGTTTTGATTTCTTCCTGAATGAAGAGTGGTAGATTATGATTGATGATTATCTATGATGGTAAATCATCATTTCTAAAATATATAACATCCTCAATATCCTTGATAATTTTCATGATAGATGCAAAATAGTTTAGTTTTGTATCATGAGGCAAATATGTATGATTTAATGTTTGAAAATTAATATCTTTGAATATTGTTTCCTTTTGAAGTATTTCCAAAATAGAAATTTTAGTTGGTGTATTTCTCAACTGATCCATAATTTCATATGCTTTTTGTTGATCCCAAGCTCCCATTATTTTGTTTTGGGGATGAGGAGAGTTGGTGGGATTATGTTGTTCCTATATAGGTTGAGGAGGCATTTGATTTTATCTAGTAATATCTTGAATCACATGATCTACTATTTTTTAAGGGTAGGTAGTAGAGGTGGGATGGGAGTGAAGGTAGTCAACTAGTCTAAGTGGAAGAGGAATAAAAAGAGTCCTTTAATCTTTTTGTTGTCAAGTAATAATTTGAGGTAGCTCAAAATTGGCCATGCAAAAATGCTCTCCATATAAGGGGAGCTCAAGAGGAGGTGGACTAATATGTTAAGTAATCAAAAATATAATGTGATCCATGAGAGGAGTGACATACATATGCATCATTCTATAAATGACAAGTAATAAACATGCAAGACAAACCACTAGACTTTGTACCAAAAATTAGAAAATGTATTACATCATAATAATCATGATGAAATATTGAAAACTGAAATTAAGAAAATTCTAGAAGTAAAAAGGGAAACATTGTTGGTACACTAAGGTTTTTAGGTAATATGGTCGAAGTAAGTTAGGTTCACCAACTGATTTAACTTTTTAGGGGGTTATAGAATGTAAAACCCTAGGTTATTAAAGTGATGGAATAATAAATTAGGGAATAAATATAGAAATATAAATAACCTCTAATTTTATAATAATTTATTTATCTAATTATTATATAAATATCAAATTAATTACAAGAGATGTGTTTAACTAAAAATTGACCGAGACAGACAAATGATAACCTATACATTGGTACATGGATTTTAAAATGTGTCATCAACAATAATCACGAGTCATAAACTCTCATGGATAATAGTGTGGTCCCTTGGATAATAACACACCATTCTAGTGTCTTTTATGTTACGCTAGTGTCCTTTTGGCAGTAGGGACAATGAGTTTCTAGGTGTACCTTTTATTATTTCTAAGGAGTCTATGCCTATGAGAATGAATGTTGGTTCATTGCCTATTACCTTTTTTGACTAATTCAATGTGAAACCCTAGGATTCTATGTTTATTAGTTATTTGAGGAGCACAAGTAGAAAAAGAGTGGCTTTAATAAGGTATGTTGGACATGACCTCAATTCCCCATGTGTCGATTGTTGCCTACATACCAATATCTCAAAAGGGGATCAAGCCTGATGTAGTTCTCCCAATATAAGTGTTAGTGCAAGTGCAAGTGAATGATAGTATGACTACTATTTTGAATGCTTTGAGTGTGACTTGAGACTAGAAATCTAATTAATCTGAGATTTTGGTTACTCTATATGGGTGTATGCATAAGTAGGGTAGAATAGGGATAAATGACCTTGATTTGCATAATTATTTTTGAATTTTTGTATAAGTATTTCCATCTAATTTTTATCTAGTGGATAAATGAGTGAAAGTCATATATATATATAGCATTCTAGTGCTTATCAAGATGTGAAATAGGTCTAGGCTGACCCTAGGAGTGCTTTGAGGATTGGAAATATATCCGTTGGGGGAGTAAGGATCAAAGGGACATTATCACTTCGCTTTGGTCAATAGCATAGTGTGATATAGTCCAAAGGACTATGTTAATGTCCATGTGGCATGAATGGGTGAAAAAGAGACCTAGGTGCCTATGGGTGGCCTAGTAATACTTTTGGTATGTCTAGGAATGAGTTGGACTCACATGAAATATATAAAAAGATCAAAAGAGGAACTAATATATGTTAATGACTAAGTTAAGGATAATGTGGTATCAAGTGACACTCATTTCATTAAAATGACATTTCATATCATAATATTTATTGGGCTGATGGTGTCAACCGTACCTTAAAAACACCTCTATTTATGAACACTAATAGAGAAAATAATCTGAGGGAGTCAAACATATATATTTATCCCATATATGTAGGAGTGTGTGTTCTTAGGAGTGAAATATACTATATGTGGATGTATGTAGTGATCTAGCTTGTAATTTTACAAATACTTATGATGGGATATTATTTGGATGTTTCATAATTGAAATATGATTAATAATATGGCTAATATAGAAATAGAGAATAATATGGTAGTATAACTTAGTTATTAAATTGATTGAATAATATTGAATATTTCTTTGCTTAGCATTTGATAGATGTATAATGAGAAGGATTTTATTTATATTTATAACACACTTTTTAAAAATATCTTACTGAAGGTTAGATAAGACAAATAGGCCAACCCATAAGTTTTGAAAGATTTATAATTGGGATGAATTTTTAGGTGTGGACACAAGATAATAAGTATGCATACTACTATTGACACCAATGTCCCTATATGGACAATAGTGTATAGTAGGATATAAAACTGTTAAGGATATGTAACTAACAATGAATGATATATAACATATGTTGAGCTTGTTTTAGTTTATCAGTGATTCGGATCATCATAATGATAATATTGGACCATAATATAAGCAATTAGACATAGTGAGATGGTAAATGTGAGCCTTTCAGTAGAAATAATGCAAAAGTGCTAAAGGGTATATCCCTAATTGGTAATTTTTATTTCCATTTCTATAACATCTTAGTGTTGTACATTTGAAAAATACCAAATTGGGATTTACCCTTCAATCATTGTCCATTCTGATTTCCTAATGGATCACATTCACAAAATCATTATGCCTAACTTCTTTTATTATGGTATGATTCTATCATTTTGATAACCTAGATAACCTATACACTATAACAAGCTTAAAACCTGATCTATATCCCTCACTATCAATTATAGATCCTCAATAGTTTTCTATCATACCAGACACTATTGTCCATATAGGGACACTAGCATCGATGCTAGTGTCAATATTTCTTATGTATTATCCAAAACTCAAAATTCATTCAAATTTAAATTCATTTGAAATGTATGGGTTGTCCTATTTTTATTATCTGATACTTCCATGAGATATTCTCAAAATGTATGGTACAAATAAAAATCAAATCCTTCTCATTATACATCTAGTAAATACCAAGGAAGCACCTTTTCAATCTCATTCATTCAATTTCATAGCTCATTTATACTAACATATTACTCTCCATTTCTATACTATTCATAGGATTAGTCATATTATAGGTTTAAATCATCTAAAGAATAACATGAGTATTGTTTGTTAAATTATAAGATAGATCATTGCATGCATCCAAATATATTATATTTCATTCTTGTGTACACACAATCCCACATATAAGGGATAATTTCATAATTTTGATGCACTCCTTGGATTGTTACATAATATATATATATATATATATATATATATATATATATATATATATATATATATATATATATATATATATATATATATATATATATATAACACTCATTTATAGAGGGGTGTTTTAGGTCAAGTCAACATCATGAGCCCACTAACCCATTTTTGGTAAGATTACATGACCTAGCGTGAAGAGATAAGGTTTGAGACATAAAAATTAATATAGTCTATGTGCGCATGGTTTAGGTACATCATCATAAAGGAAAAAAATGAAAAATGTGTAAGTGGTCACATCACAATACAAAAACTATTATGTACATGATATAAGCATTAATGCTAGTGTCTACAAGTTGATAATTATGTCTAGGCCTCTAAAAATAATATTTATAGAATCTAATGTTGGACACTGAGCATCAGTCTACCTATTCATGCACCTACACATCTTAGATCTACCTGTGCATCAAAATACAAACTAGGTATTATCTCTTCCTTATGTTGTGATTATTATAATATCAATTGAAACTATACTTTATATATTTAGGAAAATTTAGTATTTATATTCAAAATATTTATTTAGTCTATTTTTGATTAATTAGTCTACTTCAAAATAGTTTTATTCATATATTTGAATAGTTTATACTACCCCTTAACCATGTAATCAAAACCATAAAAGGGTTAAATAGTTACAAATCTAATTCCATGAATCTGTTTAACCCTAAAATATAGAAATGGATCTAGAATTAATTAATTAAAACTAGATTATCTTAAAGACAAAGATGGAAGGTTAATCTATTTAAGAGTGGTCTAATTAATGAAAACCTAGACAAGAATTAATTTGAGATATACATATTTTAAGATATTAGAATGATATTGATAACAAAGATACTTAGTTGGTGTCTAATTATAATACAATTCTAGTCAGGAACATGCAAAAATTAGGCTGGAGTACAATACAAGCACAATTGTCATATTCTAGATTTATGCTTTTATTATATCTAGATGTTACCATTAGATCTAAGATTTTTACATCAACATAGGTGTTTGGGTGTGGTTGGTATAAAGTAGTATAGTATAATTCTTATTTTATAGTGCAATTACCTCTTTTATTCTAGGTTTAGTGTTGCCTTTAATTAGGTGTGATCATATCATACACACAAGAATTCACTCTCAACTGATTGCTCAAACCCTAGGTTCCTCACCCTTTGTCACCCTAGATTGATGTTAAATCCAAAAATGGGTTAGTGGGGCTCATCATTTCAAACTAACCCATTTGAACCCTATATCAAAGAGTGCTACCTACATAGCTAATACTCCAATGATGGTCCCAAACATATGTAGTGTCCCTATGTGTGGGAGTGTGTGGTGAAATAAAGTAATATAGTACATGCATTGAAATCAGTGATTTCATATATAACTTAACAAATATAGCTCAAGGTTTGATCTTGTGGTGATTCAGACCTTTAAGGGGACTACTCTTATGAATGATACTTGAATAGTGAATAATATGGATGTTTTGATAGACAAATGATTTATCTTTGGTAACTCTATAGTTTTTATTATGATTTGTATGTCCTTGTTGGTCATTTTAAATTATGGGGAAGTATTGATTATATACCAATCCATAATGGGAAATATTTCATAATAAAACACTTAGGTTGATCCAAGAATAACGATAAATTTTCAAATTAGATGAATTTAGGGAACTAGACACTTTATAGACTCCTAGACACTATCATCCATGCTTGCATTTGAAAATGGCCATAAAATGTACAAGGAGCTATAAAGTAGGTACATTTCCAAAAAAATTATTGAATGATATAAATAAACTTTAGATCACTTTACATAATTTGAAAGGCCTTGTAAATAGAATATATTGGGTTAGACTAAGATATAAGTAGTTAAACATAGATAATTAGTTGTATGCAAATAAAAGTAAGGTCTTGGAAAGAAGGATAAATATTTTGAGCTATATTTTTCAAATAATACTATTGATATGTTAGATATTTGTTTTGAATATTTACATTTATACACCTTTAATCTAGTAATTCATGAAAATGAAATTACTAGTCAAAAGAAAGAAACATACCTAGGTGTGTAAACACATCTTATTTTTGTATAAGCCCACCTCAAGTGCTTTGATGAAAATTGAATTGTAACCAAAATCATGTTATAACATATAATTAGGGTGTGAAATATTAAATTAGGATAAACTAAAATGTTTGAAATTCAAAGAAATCAAGATTAGGAGTACTCTTGGGGGTTGATGCATCCACTTGCCTTTTAGAAATTAGATTTTAAATTTTGTCTCCTTATGCATCATTGAATTTGATATTAGGAAAACTATGGAACACACAAATAAAAATGTATTTATAGATTTTTAAGGCAAAATTACACCAACTAAACTATAAGGGTGAGTTTCAACACAACCATTGATCTTGTTTCATCTCAACTGTGAAACCCAAGTATATGCATAAACTAGTGAGTATGTGTGATTTAATCAACTCTCACTATATATATGGTGAATTTTTATGATTTAATAAATCCAAGATATAATTATTTTGAATCTAAATTATTTAATATATCCTAAATTATAAATTTGGTAAGATATACTAATTTAATTCACTCAACCTTCAAAAGGTGAACAAACTACTGTAGTAGATTGGTTAAATAATAGTCCATAACAATCCATGATATTGTTTAAAATATGGAAATCAAACAAATTTTTAAATTTTATATTTCATTACATGGCATATGCATCTCATATGTGTCTCATGTATGCAATAAAAATATAAGGAAAAAGTACTAGTCACTTCTTAGTCAAGAATGAAAATCAATAACATTCTTAAGACAAACATTCCTAAGCCTAGATACTAGGAGGAGAAATTTAAAAAAATTAAAGCCAATAAAATGAGAAAAAAAAAGGATAAATTACCTTCACATTCCTTGTAATGAGATCTTGCTTGTTGGCATGAAGTTGGCTTGTGCTCATCTTGTGTTCAAATGAAGTCTTTGTTGATACTCTTGCTTTGTAGGTAGCACCTCCCCTTTGTTAAATTTGGTTTCGGCTTAGACATGTATTGGAAATTAAATTTTATATTCAACAATTTGGAATTATATATTTGGATTAAAAGAGCTTATTTAATTTATTATTGCATAATAACATTACACAAAAATGCTTGTGGAAAGAGAGTGAGAACTCTTATATTTATAGGTTAAGCAAATAAATCATGGATTTTGGATGAGAAATTAAATGTGTGGTGGAGCTTGAGTCAAAAATATAATTAATATTTTTTAATTAATAATCATGGATCATAAATTAGATATTTTTTGATATTTTGTAAATGCTTAACAACTCATAAAAGATGATGTCTTGATGAAGTCATGATTATGTCATAATTTTAGATATCTATGTGATGTCATGGTGATATTAATTATGTAATTTTTATCATAAATGAGATGTGTGGTGGATATTTAATAAAAAATATAATTAATAAATTTTAGTTAATAAGCAGGGCTCACAAATCTAGATATTTGTTTCATATTTTGTGAGTGCATGACAAATAAAAAAAGATGATGCCATAATTTTAGATATCTATGTGATGTCATGATGATGCCATTAATTTTAATATATGAATTTAATTTTTATAGAGTCATTAATTAGATATGTATTTTTCATCTATGCATTTAATTGGTTTTAATCGATTAAGTAATCATGATTAGGTTATTTACCATTTCTAAATTTTGACAAATTATCTTTCACACTTGGTAAAAAAGCTTAATTTTATAGGTCACAACTTGATCAGAGATGAATTTTAGGAATATTATGATTATGTGTAGTGAATTTTACTAGTTATGGATACATTTACATGGTTTAGGGAACTTATGTATAATGTGCAGATGAATTCAGGATGAATAGTGATTTTAGGCTTACATTGTGTTGTTTGCTAGAAATTGATAAGATGTTTGTTTAGACATGGAATGTGGTAAAAAAAGGAGTGTCTATAGTTTTACCCTATTTATAATGTATTTTAATATATAAATGTATACAAGGGAAAGCAAATCTAATTTACAAATCAATCCTAGCTCAGAGAAGATAAAACACACTAGCCCTTTCACTTGTTGGTATATTTAAGTAATCAACGTCATGACCAATATGGATCTGCTACACCTAACTCATGGATCTCTTACCACAAAAAAATTATTAGAGAGTGTTATAAAGCCTCTAGTCAATTAATATCACACAATAACCCTAGTTAGGTGTTATTTTTATTATCAATGTAAATACAAACTAAAGTAAATGTAACGTAGTTCTAACCAAATCATGTGTCACAAAATGGGGGTAATAGACATGAAATTAAATATTTAAACAAAAAATATAATCAATTCAATGTAGAGGTAATCATAATGTATGAAGATAAAAATCTAACATATGTAAATATGTCTACTCAATAAAGAGGAGCAATAGATAGGAATACTTGCCTTGAAGATGAACCCGTCGAGCCTCAATCTCTCCCTTAGCCAATGGTGCTTTGCAAGAGTTTATTGTGTATATTGAATAAAATAATGATGGAAAATGTATTATAGTTTAGCCAAACACCTCCTAGTGAATCACAAATTTTCATAAGACAATATTCTTCTCCAAAGTAAGTATGAAACTATAAATAAAAGACTCCTCAAGTAGAATTGTGGATAAATAGATGCATAAATAATAATTATCTCTATGTCTCTCCATTTTAAATGGAGAAAGGGATGTCTTTATATAGGTGGATCTAACGCTAAAACTTTCCAAAATTTTAGCTGATAGATTTCACCCAATTGAACATGTTTTATAAAAATAGTTAGGTCCTAGACTAGGTTAGCTATAATTGACCTAATTATGCAACATGCTTATATTTAAATTAAAAATTTGGTATAGGAAGAAGTTTTTTGGTAAACATCAAATAAGAGGTTTTATCTTAGGTAGGGTATATTTGATGAGGTGAATTTATTATAGGAGTGTGTATGGGAGGTGTCAAAGCTTAGGGAAATGTTTATGAGACATTTGTGTTGGTTTCAATTGGTGGTATAGGGGGAAAAAATATTTTAAAGCACCAATGGTTCTCCCACTCCCTTCCTGGTGTACCCTTTAAGGCATGCAATTAGATAAATTGAGACTCAACAAGTTCTTGTGAAATAGAAAGCATTAGTAATTCATAAAGTTTAAAAATATTATGGGTATACATATGCCCCACTCTAACCTCATCATGTGTCACACAGTTGCAACATGGGATGGCATTTTAGGAAAAGAACATAGTAACACATAGTGTTGAACTCAATAACTTGTAATAAAAAATTGGAACTAAATAAAAGAAAGGAAGTAACTCAAATAAATAAGTAATGTATGTGTACTTTGAATTACATTTATCATTGAATGGTTATATTTTTGGGTTTGTAATTTTGATCATGGAGGGCACAAATACTAATTTGGACAAACCCTAAGGATACAAAACTAAAAGAGAAACAACAAACAAATGTAGGAAAGCCAAGATAAATAAAAGTGTAGGAATGCTATACTTATAAATTTGATAATATAGGGTGATAAATTCTAAATTAGGACCAAATGATCAAGGCAAAAATTTAGAGTAAAATAGGCAACCAAAAATCCAAGGCTACTAAATGACCAAAAAATTCAAATAAGTATACCTTAAGTAAGAAATGTAATAAACTAAATCAAACCAAGGATACAAGAAATTGGAAATCTAACATCAATGTGAAAATAGTAGCAATCCTTACTTAAAAAAATATGGGCAAAAAATGGTAAAACCACATTGATGAGTAAGTAGTAACAAACCTTATTACATCTTCAATAGAAAAATTACATGAAATGGAAAACAATGTTGGTGGGTGAGAAGTAACAATCAAGACTCATGCAACAATGGAAAAAGTATGGAATTAGAGAAATGGATGCAATTGTCTAGAAAAGGGGGGAATTATTAAAAAATGTTCAAATTAAACAAAGGCAATTATAGAAAAGTAAGGCAATGGTATAAATAAAATAATCCATAGTCACTCAAACATATTTTTTTTTCTAAAATAGATAAAACCAAAAATAAAGTAGTGCTAGCATGTTTTAAGATGTGAATAAGATGAAAAATAGAAGTGGGAAAATATATTTAAAATCAAACTTTCTTGTCAAGGGGGATGAAATGGGTGGTGTGGGAAATGTAGGAAAAATCAAGGTAGAGAAACTCTTTACCTAAGTCAAGACACTAAAATTAAGTTTGTCATAATATGAGAATTTTGAAATTTAAGGACTCTGAAGAAATACTCCTAACAACAAAAAACTTGGGTAATCAAATCAAGTATGAACATCATCACATGAAGGATATATGCATGAAGAATTAAAATGGACATACCTTCCCAAAACATAATCTTCACTCCTCAGGACCCCTTATAGAGCTATCAGTCTACTATTAAGATTGGGTACTTTTGTGAGAAAGTAGGTAACACTATAGATTTTTAATTCTCCTATCCCAAACTACTAGCCTACTATACCTGAATGGACCTTAGCTCTATCATAAGACCAGCTGTGGAGTTTGAGATTTGATTAAGAATAAGAGATGTTATATAAATCATGTCTTTTGGTGTGATGTTGACTTTTTTATTTTTATAATTCCTTTTGATTATTGTCTTTTCTTTTTAATGATTTGGATTTTAACTTATAATGGATTTTGTTATTCCTCCTCTATACGTATTCACATAACTAATCATGGGTGTTAAAGATGATTAGAATTTGAAAATTTTGGATTTGGTAGTTAATAAAAATGACTTAGAGAGCATGTTGTCTAAGATTCCTATTTATTCATTTGAAATAAAGTGTTATCTTAACATTGAATTTGTTTTATCCAAAGTTGAATGAAAGGAATGGAAATAAAGGAAATGAGCTTGAAATAATTTGAATTACTTTAAATCACAAAAAATGTGACAATATGAAAGGGATTAATGATAGGTAAGTATGGTTCATTATCATAAGAATGTATGTAAGTATAGGGGGACATGATAGCATAATTTTTTGTGAAAGTTTTATCTATAGAAGAAAAAAAACTAAGGAGGAGAATATGGAATCAAAAACTTGTAACCATGTCTTGAGATTCTAAAGAGAGCATTTAATTTCATGAAAATGGATGAAATAATATGTAGATTTTATGAGGAAAGCCTGGTCTTATCCATCATCTTACACTAAAACTCATAAAAGAGAAACCCAAGTGGGTGCAAAAATTGAAAAATGGTATTTGAGAGGAAAGCCTAGTCCTATCCATGGTCTTAGACTAAAAATCACAAATGAATAACCCAAGTGGGTGTATAATGCATAGGAAAATAACAAACTTATGACTAAAAGATAAAAAGTAAATAGATGTATGAAATAAAAAGGTATTCATGAGTAAAACTAGGTCATATCCATAGTATTACAATGTAACTCATGAAATAAAGAAACCAAATGACGAAAGGAAGAAACTAAGGTTTGTGTAGAAGATAAACTACTATATAGGGGAGATAATTAGAGACGTTCTATAAGATGTGTTATTAGTATAATGTATATAAATATGAAAATAAGATAGATATTTAATTAGAATATTTCTTTAAAAATTGTGCATCGATAGGTTCTTTGAAAACATGGCCTTCATTATTTTTAAAATGGTAAGTGCTAAGACTAATAATGCCTTTCACTAAATAGTGACCTCATCATTTTTAGGCATATTTTTATTCTTTATCATGGGTTTAGTCTAATTTTAAGATGAGATCACCAAAATTAAAAGTTTAGGCTTTGACCTTTTTATTGTGTTGTTTGGCAATGCATATTTGTATTGATAGTTATGCTTAAGAGTAGTTAAATGATGTTCATCAAGAAGGTATAGACCATGAAGATGAGATTCATGAAATTATTCATTAGGAATGATACCATGAAGATATATACATAAGTCTAGGAGGTTTAATTCTAATGGCAAGATGAATTTATAATGATATACTAGTGAGAATGGTGTTGCCCCAGTGGTAGTATGTATGCTAGTATGGTAGGCCCAAAGTATAGGGTATAAGAGAAAAATTGATAGTTTCCTTTTCTAAAATTAGGAAAAATTATCCAATACATAGGAATTTAGGTTTTGTATCATGTTAACTATATTGACCATCACAAATTCCCCCATGTGCTTGTTTGAGGAGAGGAAGAACCTCTTCTTACATCACACAGTAGAACATGGTACCTTCTACATTAAGAAAAGAAAGGGTGTTGTATTGGAAGACATATTTAAATTATTGTTTAGGTATTCTTGTCTTTTCATGAGAATCTATGTCTGGGGGATAGGTTTGATGTTCAAGTAATTGGATGATGTTTTTGTACCATGAGATTTATCAAATAGTGACAGTCTCAATGTGACAAATACGTGAATCATTTGGTTGGGTATAAGAGGATGATTTTCATATTTGGATAAGAAATTAGGAGTCATTTAGTACTTGTGGAGGATGAAATAGAGAGGCTAAAAAATCAAGAGAGTTAGTGATTGATTTTTGATCTCTTAGAATAGGCTCAATGGTGAAAGAAGCAAACTCTTTGTCCAGTGTGGTTTCCATTTGATGATAAACAACTATATTTTCACTTCTACACTAACAGTCACCATTAACTTGGTGGAAGATAATTTTTGAGTCACCTAAAGTGTGTATATATGGAATATCCAAGTCATGTGTTTATTTCATACCTAAGATGAGAGCTTTATATTCAGCAATGTTATAGTGACATAAATAGTTAACCTAAATTCCAAATGGATTATCTTATCATGTGCGTTTGTGAGAATAAAAATTACCCCAAATCCTCAGAGGAATTTGGAAACATCAAAGTGGAGGGTCCAAGTCTCTTCATGCAAATTTATTGTAACTTTAAGGAACTCTTCGATAACTACTTTGGATTTGGTAGTATCAAGAATGATATTGGTATCTTCTTGATTATTTGCCTCTAAATTAGCGGTGAATTATGGAAATAATCTTCAAGGGATATGACTTGGTTAATATCTTCGGTTTAAATAATGTTTTTATCAGGGAGATCATCTTGAAGGTGGTGTGTATGTCTTAAGGGTGTGACTATAAGTTAGTCAGCAATAACTTGCCCTTTGATATATTTTTGTGTGACAATTCAAAGGTTAAATTCCATTAAGAAGAACATCTATTTACCAATTCTATTTCCAAGAAGAAAATTTTTGGATAAGAAATGATGAAGTGGATCAAAGTGGACAATGACATGATTAGTTTGATAAAGCATGTTGTGGTGGAGCTTTTTAGTTACAATGTAGATAGCAAGGCAATCACGTTCAAATTTTGTATAAAAATTTTCATATTCAATGAGGCCTCGATTAATATGGTAAATATAATATTTTTTACTAGTATCATCTTGTTGGGAAAGAAATACCCTATTTGATATAGGTGTAGAATAGGTGTATAATATTAAAGGATGGTCATTAGAAGGTTGTCAGAGGGTGGGATGATAGAGTAAATATTACTTCATGCTATCAAAATATTTTTAGTAAGAATCTATCCATTTTACAACATTATATATTTTTAGAAAGGAACAACAAAGTAGATATGATAAGCCATTTATAGGAAATATTGTTGAATTACCTCAAGCTTGCCAAGGTAAGTGTGAATGTTAGGAATGGAACGTGAATGGGCATGTTGACTATAACATTGATTTTGGTGGGATTGACATCATGCCATGAAGAGATATTAGTAACCCTAAAATTTTACTATATGTGACTCCAAAGACACACTTATATGGGTTAAGTCACTTTTTATTTGATTAATCCATAAAAAATGATATCTAGATCAATGAGGTATGTTGTGTAAGTATTATATTCAATAATAAGGTCGTCAACATGGGTTTACACAATCTTGTGTATAAGATCATGGAAAATGTGTTTCATGGCACATTGAGAAGTGGATCCATCATTTTTAAGTCTAAAAGGCATTTTAATGTAGAAATATGTGCCCCATTCTATACTAAATGTTATTTTGTGTTGGTCTTTGAGGGCTAGGTGAAGTTGATTATAGCTTTAAAAACTATCTGTAAGTGACAACATTTCATATCCAGTTGCTAAATCTATGATGACATCAATTGAATTATAATTATCTTGTGGACATGCAAAGTTAATAATGTGGAAAAAAATGCATATACAAATGACCATGGTGATGGTTTATGAATGGGAATAATTTTTGACACCTATTCAGAATAGTCAACATGTTTAATAAATTTAGCATCCAAAATAACATAAAGTAAAAATTTTAGGTGGAAATATTTATTATTTTGTTGAATGGGTTTTGCATATGGCTAAGTGATGATTTTATATACAATGATACTAGAGTCAATCCCTAACATATCCTCATATGATCAAGCAAAGGTTTGACAATACTTGTCAAAGAATAATCTAAAGCTGTCATGTTCTATTGGCATGAGTTATTTAGAGACTATTATGGGTCTAGGACATGATGGTGTACCATAGTTTATTCTTGTGGTAACTTTAATAAGCATAGAATTTATGTATTAGAAGTGGTATGGAGAATTAGGAACAGATGATATAGGATTTTTTTTAGGATCCACACTAGTAATGTAGTTATTAAGATGAGGAGTTTTTTTATTTGAAGTTTCAAGGTTTATGATGTTGTCATGGGAGTTGAGGTTCTTAGAATGAATTAAATCAAGTATGGCTTCATCACTAGGGAGCATGGGTAAGTATCCATAGTATTCCACATCTACTTAAAGATAAATGATTTTATTACCATGGTGATCATATTTATAATGTATCTTTCATACATCTATGGCTTTGGCATGAAGGGTAATTTTAGGTTTACGTGGAATTATTGGTGGAGGTTGATTATAGTAAACCAAATTAGTAATAGGCGTATTATAATGTGTTTTAGATGGATATTCAGTTGAAGTGAGGTTTATAGCCTCATTGGTATATATAGCATAGTGGGAGGGAAGAAAAGTTGGGAGATTGGTTGGTGAGATAGAAGACATAGATGATTCCAAATTTTATAAAGTTTTTAGAGTTAAGATTTGTTCAACTACCAAAGGGGTGTCTATCAATGGAAGATTAATGGGAGGTACATGACCTTTAGGTTATGATTAAATATTTTTTGATATATGAATGACATGAACATCATGGTTAAAGGCATGCATTTTGGCTAATGCTTGTTGATAGTTTTGTATATCTAGATCTCGTGATTGGGATAGAGACATGATATCATCATTATCATAGGTGTAAGAAATGGTGCATACATTTTTTTCTAGGGGAGAATCAAAATTACATGCACTAATATCAATAAATTTTTAGGGTGACATTATTAAAGGATATTGAAATAATTTTGACACTCCATATTCATTGCATCTGAAGTCATCTTTTGTGTAAGAAGGTTTGTGTACATTATATGGAGGAGAAAATTTAGTGATCTCATCACATAGAGAGATGGTATGATCATGTGGTAACAAAGAAGGAGTAACACACTCTAAAATATAGGGAGATAACTTCGTAGTATTTTAAGTGTGTTGTAAGTCATTTGGTTCATCATCATCAAAATTGGTAAGAGTGAGCATTAAATCTAGATTCATGTTAACAAATTCAAGTAGAAGTGCAATGTTAATTCATGAAATGTTTGGAATCCAATACTAATATTTAGGGTTGGGTAGTTGAATAATCCATGGATTAGTATTAGATTCATGTTTATAATGTTTACCATTATGAATAAATTTTATACATTAACTAGCTAGGGAGGTAATGTGTCCATGGGAAAATTAAGAGTATATTGTATGATAGTGGTAAATCAAGGACCATGAGCTTGGTATGCATGGTCTTGGGTCCAATAGTGATGGGGAGACAAATTAAAACAATTGGTTTTTAATTTATTTTATCAAATCCTTGACATGTGAGACAAGTTATCTTACGATGATCTTTTAATACCCAAGTTGTTGAATTAACCCAAGGGAGGTAACATTAATTCTCGACCCTTCATCAAGTAAGACTTTTATAATAAGGGTCTTATAAATTTCAACCTTAATGAAGAGAGGTGGATCATCGATATGAAAAATAATATCATCATTAATCATATCCTCTTCAATGAATTCTATGAAAGGTTTGGAAGAAGTACTGATAGTTTCAATAGTATGTACTTTTGTCAGTGAAGGATATTAAGGAGGTTTTTTCACTTTAAGGGGAGGTGGTTTATCAATGTGTTGTATTTGTTTTAATAAAAAATTGTGGTGATATAAATAAGTACAAACTAACTCTATTAGAGTTATTTTACAAGGCATGGATTTGAGCTCTTATAAGAAATTCCAATGATATTTACAAGATGAAGAACCAACATGACGCTTGGAAGGTAAAATATTTTTGGTAGGAACAAAGGTAGTTGGAGGTTCTGGTTGTGGGAGTGTTTCTTCATGTGTTTCAGAATGTATGGTAGTCTTGTATTTGAAAATTTGTTCATCAAGTGATGCTTTTTTGGCTTAGTGATGTGAACTTTGTGAGTGGGTTTTTATTGATAATTGAATTTAGTTACATTCACATATTGAGAGTTGGTATAGTATTAGTCATAGTCAACATAAATTGTGCATATATCCTCATTTGAATGTTGTGGGTTTGAAGTAGAAAACATTTTTAGAGGTTTAGAGGAGGAAGGCTTAGTAACTTGTTTCTTTTGAGAGGCACTAAAATAATCATGATGACATAGTTTGATCATAGCATTATGATTGAATGTATCTCATAACATAAAATAAATAAATTTTTTGGAAAGACCATGACATGTTTCATGGAAATAATCCACATCAACATGAAACTAACAAAATTTGGTAGGATCATACCATGTAGGTGGATTGTTGGTGTAAATGAAAGGTTTAAAAGGTGATAAAAATTATTTCATTTATTGAAAAATTAGGGGTGTAGGGGAAGGTTGGGATTGTATACTTTATCTACTCTTGATTTTGTTTGAGGAGGATTCCTAGTAATTACATTAGTTGAGTTTTGGAAATATCCTTTGATGATTTTAACATTGGGATCAAACTATTTCATAAGAAATTCCTATCATTTATCTTGATCAATTACATCATTTAGAGTTTGGAGAGAAAAAGTTCAAATTTTATATTGAAGGGAAGGTATTAGGGTGGTTATTAATAAATTAAATAAGTTATCATCAGTCATGTTATGGTTAGATTTGTGAGCCAAAGATTTCCATTATTTAATGAAATCATAATTTGATTCATTAGGAGATTGTTTAGCATTGATGAAATGAATAAGATAGTTTTTAGGAAGATTGTTGTGTTGAAATTCTTTAACTAGAGGATTAACAAAGTCCTATAGTTTCCATATAGAATGTTAGGGAGTTGATTATACAAATCTAATATGTCTCATGTGAATGTTTTGACTAAAAGTTTAGTATTTCCAAAGGTATTAGTTTAAACCCACTCTTTATAGATATTACCAATTGCTTTAAGGAAATATGTAGGGTCTTTAGTCCCATCATATTTAAGGGTTGGAGGGATATTTCCAATATTAATAAACATGATGAATGGGGCTAAATGTTCATTCTGAATATTTTGAAACATCTTGTTGTGCATAGGTGGTTGGGGAATGATATTTCTTGTGGAATATCTAAGAAGTGGAGGGACAAAATTTTGGTTGTTCTGGGTAGGATAATAGGGGGTTGATTAGCCTTGTTTAAAAAATGATGATACAATTGCATCATTTAATAAGTATTATATGTTTTTCATAATGTTCATTTGTTTCACTATCTGTGAAACAATTTGAGTGGTGTCAATTGGTGGGTTAGGGTTATTAGTGTTCAAATGTGGATTGATAAGATTGGTAGGAGGTACATTTTCTTAATGGGTATTAGTGTATGGGCTTTTGGTTTTTAAACTATTTATGATAAGGTTATTGGTCAAATTTATGTCAATTGCTCCTATAATTTAAAAAGGTGCTTAAGAGAAAAAATTGTTTTTAGAAGTGTGAAATGGATCTGATCCATTAGTGTCCTTAGTTGGGGTAATTTGGACCATATTATAGTCCGAATATGAGGGGTGTGATAAAGTTCACCAAGAGTGATAAAACTCTTGGGTAATAAGGGTAGGAAGGAAATAACTTCCTATATATCATCTAAATAGATTAAGTCTCAAAAAATATTATTATTTGGGATTTCATGATTCTTAAAATAAGGATCTAAGATTAGGGAGAAAAGGTGAAAGGTAGAAACAAAGTCATCTAGATAAAGAATATTGTCAGCATAGAGGTATAGAGTTGACTGGGTTAACAAAGTTTGTAGGGAAGATCAATAGCACAAGGTGCAAAAGACACATTCAAACTAGTTTACCATGTTCTATAGATGGTAAAACTAAGGGATTCTAAAAGACACACAATCAAATTGTTCAATTGTGTATCAATGAAAATGATAAAAAATTAATCTATAAGATATAGGGTTGAACAAGTTGACTATGTTATTTGGGTAGACAAAGACTATGTGATACATAGTCAAGCAAATTGACTATGTTCTAAAGGTAGAGACAAGTTTTAAAAATTGTGACTCTAAATAAGTATGTTATTTTTTAGCATACTTGAAATAAACACACAAGCAACTAGGTTGAATCAGTTGATCCATTTACGTCACACAAAATAAACCCTATACTAATGTTGGATGATACAAGTTTTATAATAAAACATAAATTATCAAAAAATAGGTACCAAAAATAGAGATGCTAAGTTATATGGTCATTCCTGAATGTTTTAAACTCTAATATTTAAAAATAAATGTGATAGAAAGTTGGTTGTAATAAATAACTAGAAAAGAAATCTAATGATAGTTTCAAGTAGTTAAGGGTGAAAGGGATTTGTATTGGTGATAGTATTGGCTTAGTATAGGTGCCTATCGCTTGATTCACAATATTACAATGATAACGGTGTCAGGTGCTTTGCCAATATATAACATTAACCATGTATTTATACTTGTCTAGAAAACCAAGTTGGCTTCTTTATTGGTGATGAAATCCAAGTAGGGAGACCTTGGGTAAAATTTGATTAAATGTTTTTAATATTATGTAGTTTGTAATTGTGTGAAAAAGAAAAATAATGTGACTAAATTGATGAACTAAATATTCATATATAGTCTATGTGTGATAATCTAAACAAGCAAGCAAAAAGATGCAAACTAGATTAATTACTATCGATATAAGTTAATTCATTTGATTGAAGAGTAAAATGTTTGTTTAGATAACTGATTATTCACATAGTATAGTAGATAAATGGCTTGGTTGATTATATATATTGAATCAAGATCTAGAGGAACATAATAAAACATGTTGATTAAGTATTCTAGGAAATAAAATAAGATACAAAACTATATCGATCTAGTTGACATATTTTGTTGTAGGGCTACAGTTTTATAGATTGAAAACTATGAAAGATAGGATTGTAATGAAGAAATGAAATGACTAAGATGTTAAGAATGAACCTCATGATTTTTTAATATTATAAATTTGATATTTTTATATTGTGTTATCCAAATGAATAAATTTATCTTTCTAATAGAGTCAATTGGGTTGATTGAGTTTGAAAACCTATATGTTGAAAAGGACCTGCTAATAGAGTCAACTAGGTTGACTGAGTTTTAAAACCTATGGTCAAAGAAGTGAAATGAGTTGAGCTAATTTATCTAATTACTTTTGGTTTAAGAAGACATGCACAAATAAATACAAAGTCAGTTGGATCGAATGTATGTTAAACATGCATATAGAATCTTAAACTGAGTCAATAGATTCAATCTAGTAATGTAAAACTAAAATAAATGATAAATGATAATAAATAAATGCATGCAATAAAACATTCATGGGTTAGTTCACATTGGTTTCACAATAATGTATAAAAGGGAACATGAAGCTGATTAACGAATCAATCCTATCTTGGAGAAGATAAATCACACTAGCCCTTTCACTTGTTGGTACATTTAGACAATCGAGGTCATGACCAATATGGAGCCACTAGACCTAAATAAGGGGTATATTGCCATAAAATATCACTAGAGCGGGTTTCAAATCCTATAGTCAATCAATATCACATAATAACTATGGCTAGGACTTATGTTTTCTTAACAAAATAAATACAAAGTAAAGTAAATCTAGCCTAATACTCACTAAAGCATGTGTCACAAAATGGATGTAATAAACATGAAAGTAAACATTCTAAGAATAATTATACTCAAGTATTTATAGAGGTAATGTTAATGCATGGAGAGAGAAAGCTAACATATGCAAATCTATCTAATTAATAAATAGGAGAAAGAATTAGGAATTCTTACCTTTAAAATGAACCTATTGAGCCTCAATGTCTCCCTTAGATAATGGTGCTTCACAATAGGTTGTTTTATATGTTGAAGAAGTTAAGGATGGATAATGTACTATAGTTTATCCCAAGGCCTCCTAGTGAATCCCAAGTTTTCATAAGACAATATTCTTCTCCAAAGGAAGTATGAAACCCTAAGGAAAATACTCCTCAAGTATAATGGTGGATAAGTAGATGCATAGATAATAATTATCTCTATGCATCTCCCTTTGAAAAGGAAAAAAGGATTAGTTTATATATGCATATCTAACCCCAATCCTTTCTAAAATTTTAGTCGATAGAGTCAACATAATTAACCCTATTTTTTAAAAGTATTTAGGTCCTATATTAGGTTAAATAAGGTTGACCTAGTCCTGTAACATGTTTATATTTTATATATAGGGTCAGCCTAGGATGAATTTATTTAGTAACTGTCAAAAAAGAGGTTTAAGATTAGGTATGGGTTTTTTGAGGTGATGAATTACATATAGGAGTATGTAGGGGAGGTGTCAAAGCTTAGGGAAGTTTTTAAGAGAGGTTTGTGTTGGTTTCAAGTGGTGGTATAGTAGACAACAATATTGTGAAGCACCAATGTTCTGCCCACCCCTTTCCTGGTGCATATTTTAAGGTGTGCACTCATAGAGGTTGAGACTTGATGGGTTTTTGCAAGAGAGAAAACATTAATAATTGATGAAGTTTAAAATATTATGTGTATAAAATAGGCACAATAATGTGTTTTCAAATAATGAAAAGGTCATTATAAATAAAAAGAAGATATTGATTGAAGAATGATGCTCCAAATAAAGTTTTGGAAGACTATGATGCCCCCTTAAGGGAGTGACCAAAATATAATATTGATGGATGCTACCTCAAAAATAAGTAAGAAGGAGGATGAAATTAACCTAGGGATGAGATAATCCAATTGAGATAATGTTTGCACATGTTGATTTCTAATGATGAGAATAGAATTAATGGGTTAATAAATATAGATTGTTATGAGGCAAGAGGTATAGGTTCATGACCTAGATGTAATTATGGGTTAAATAATGATTTTATCCTATAAAAGAGGATTTGATCATGATAAATTAATTATGCCTCAATAGGGTGGATTGGGAAGCATAACTCAATGATGTAATTTATTACACAAATTAAATATGAGTGGGTGCAAACATAGGTATGATGGTATAATGAATTTTTAAACACTAAAGAATCCAAAAAAAACTAGGCACATAGGGATGTGCAAAGTGATAAAAGAGACGATTAGAAGAAAATAATGTAGGTTGAAGAGTAATGGTGGCCAAGCTAACCCGAGATATGTCATGTATCTAAGTGTTGCCTACATAGTCCAAATATACATCATGCCAATGTAGTTCTCCGAAAGTTAGGAGAAAAAGAGTAATTAATAATAAAATATGGATAATAATTGATCAATGTGGATTATTCAATTTTACCTTCCAATGTGAAGATGGTCATCCTAATTAGAATCAGTTAACAAAAAATGGTTACTGAGTGGATTTGATCAAGTAAAATGTGAGGATTTTCCAAAGTAAACAATGGGAATTATTATAGCACAATTACTTATTAAGATCACATATTCATTATTTAGTGTAGCACATGATGGTATGCACCATGATATAAAACATCATGATGACCTAACCGTAATGTGTATAAGGACTAACTCCTGATCTAATAGATAATTGAAAATAATGCACCAATGATAAAAACCATGATGAAAATGGTGATATATGAATATGGATGGACTCAATTATAATACACAAGGAAGCACCCAATGAATGCATATACACTGAGTCAAGGCAAAAAAAAGGAAAACAAATAAATATGCAAAAAAAATAAAAAAAATAAGTAAAAAAACACAAAAAGATTGAAAATAAAAGAAAAATAAAGCATCATGTCATTAACCAGGTCAATATCTATTTATGTAGGATCAATGGAATGATAAATATGTGGTTCCCCTAATCAAGGCTATATGCAAGGGAATGGAATGTGGGGATAAGATATCCCACTATAAGTTACACTCTTTAATTCTCCCTAGTAGGGTGAAAGCTATGAGATTGACCTAAATGTATAAACTAGATGGTGTCCCTAGACAAGGATACATGTAAAGGGAATGACAAACACCTGAAGATACATGGCATAAAAGTAAAAATTATATGGTGCCCATGAGAAATAATAAATACAAAGGGAAAGGTCACAACTAAAATGGTAGTGGAATGGATTAGAACCAATGGTGAATGTGCTCGTATAGAGAAAATTTAGGAAGGACACATCCCAATGGTTTAAATAATAATTGTCTTAAGGACTAAGGTGCCTTAAAGTGGTGCATTGAGTATTGTTGACTAGGTTTAAGATAAGACAATTTGTTTTTGGAATTTTGGGGATTTATTTCTTTCTAATATATTACAAGCCATTTTAAAATGTTTAGGTTTTATGGATTTACATCTCACATGGATATTGTAAGCCTTTTCTATTTTTTATATCTTTTGAAAAATTTTGAATGTTTTTAGAAATTTTGGGTATCTTAACTCAATGAATATTTACAAGATATAAAAGGTGAATGCTCACAAAATGATTAGAGCATGGGTTTAGTTTTCTATAAAAATGATGTGAGTAGGGCATATGCTACTTGAAAATGGTGAGAACATGGAAAAGGGGTGTCAAGATGACCTCAGAAAACACTGTGCATTGTCTATATAGTCCAAATGGACCTCAAACCATTGTAGTTCACATGATAGTGAAGATCCTAAGTAAGTAATAGAAGGTGAGGGTAAATGGAAATGACAAGGTTATGAAAAACAATAAGGCAAGGTCAAGGTAAAGGCGTGAAATAATAGTAAGGCAAGGCAAATGGAAAGGTAAGATAAAGTATGAAAGGAAGGTAAGGTGAGACAAATGGAAAGGTAAAGTAAAGGTAAGGAAAAGCAAAGTAAATGGCAAGGCAAGGTGAATAAAAAGGTAAAGTAAAGGTAAGTCAAGGTGAATGTATAGGCAAGGTAAATGGAAAGGCAAGGAGAATGGAAAGGTAAGGTGAATGGAAAGGCAAGGCAAAATGGCAAGGTAAGAGATAAGACAAATGGTAAGGTATGATTCTATTGTTACGAATAATGTGGAGATGCATATCCTGATTAGAATTGACACAAAGAAAATAGTCAATGACCTTGATATTAATCCCACACCTACTCTAAATAACTACTTTGTCAAGAAGATGTTACCGATTTTGACTCCAATAATACTATTGTGATCTTAGTTGACCTTTGATTCAATTTCAATCAAACCTATAGATAATATGAATTCATAGCCTTGATGAAGGAAAGTGAAAATAGGGATGGTAAATGAGTATATACATAGGACAAACGGTCTAATTTGGTAATGTAATATAGGTCTTGAACATAGTAATGGATCATAATGGAATGTACAATACTTGGGTAGAAAATGAAGATTAGGATTTTTAGTCACACACAATGTTATTAGTTCCAAATTTGACATAATTTTATTTATGGTGGGGCCTAAGACTTATGAATATGTTGTCAATAATACCATATTATTTTTTCAATTTTATTCTAAGAGATGCTGCAATCTGATTCTGTTGTATATTTTTAGTTGTGCCATTATTATCTTCAATAATTTCTTCATCAAGCAATGAATAATTGTTATGCTTAGCTATTGGATTCTTGAAGAGGTTTTCACCAATAAATTTGTCTTGATTGTCCCATAGAACATCCAAGAAGGTTTTAGTAAAGAACGTTGACTTTTGAATTTGATTGTATCCTAATGTCTCAAACAACGTTTCACTAAAAGATGCTGAGTTTAGACTTTGATTTTTCCCTAACACCTCTGAAAAGGTTTTAGTAGGAGATTCTTCTTATTTGACGTAAATGTAGTCTTCATCCCATTGAATTTTATAAATTAGTATGTCACCATGGATTGAGTTCAACAATGTGTGACTATGTCAGTCCCAATCAATGCTTGTGGGAGGTGGAATATCAATAAAATGGCTAGGCTAACTAGTTTCAATGGAAATTTGAATGACAATGAAATGGTAAAATACAGCAAAATCCTCATAGAAGATACTAGTAAAAATTGTTTTAATGATAAACAAAACTTCCTCAATAACTATAGAAGGCTTATAAATCTATGTAATCTGATCTAGAAGGAGTGTGTAATCAATGTTGTGACATACAACAATGTATTCTTATTCTAAAGTGGATTCTAACTCAAAAAAATCTCAAAATGATGTTGAGAATGACATTGATTCTACTTCTAATGCTAAATCTAATATTGGTTCAAAAATAGAATCTAATTCTAAATATGATTCTTCTTCTAGTGTGGATGTTGAACATAATGTTGGTTTGGAAACACAACCTATATTTGATGTATATGTGGCTAAAAAGATGTCATGTTAAATGTTTGGTGATGGATGAGTAATGGCATGTGATATAATAATAGGATATTATTCAAAAATAGGATCATATAAGAGTGACTCAACAAGGACTAACTTTCCAAAGTGAGGCCCATCAAAGGTATAAGAATTGTCAAAGGGTGATTCAAATAAGTTTGGATTATCAAAGTGAAGCACTTCAAAGGTAAGGGAGTGGTCTAAAGGTGACTCAAAAAAGACTGACCTATCAAAGTGAGCCTATAAAAATCTAGGGAAATGGTTGAAGGAAGATTTATCATAAGTTGACTCATCGTCAATAGGTGTTTCAATAAGAACATCAATGATTTGTTAGTTCTCTTGGCCTTGACTTATTCTGGTACAAAAAATCTTACATTTCAACACAATTTTTTATTTAATAAATAAAGACTCTTGGAGAGGTAATAATTGGATTTATTTTGGCTCTAAGACTGAGTTGAATGTTGGAAATATTTCTCATTTCTGAATAAGGTTACTCAATCATTCTTTAGGAAATTTGAATAGGAATATAGCTCTAACTCTCAATGATTTTACAAGGGCTTCATCCCTATTATCAATAAGACATTTATCAAATTGTATTTCAAAATGAGTTGGAAATATGTTAACTAACTTAGGTGGATTGGATTTATAAGGCAATGCTTGGTGTGGTTGTGGCTCAATCATGATATACCCATGGTCAATCAAGGTTTGGGCATATTGTGTCAATATTACACATTGATTAAGTGAATGGAATTAAATCCCATGATACTCATAATATTATTCTATTTAGTACTAGGGAGGTTTGATATCATTTTCACCAAAAGTTTGAGTATGTGGACACACAATTATGATTATTATGCCTACATGATAAAAGATGTCTCTCTAGGAATCATTTGGTAAATTTTCCATTTGAGGCCATGATTATTTTGAAAGTGTTGGTTTATGAAATTGGAACGGACCTAAAGAGGGAAATTTTGGCTTCAGTATTGGTCTTGGTAACGTGCATGGCCCCAAAGAGGGAAAACTCAGTATTATATGAAAGAATGGTGGTTTTTGCATATGATAATTAGAATGGATTGGATTGGAAATTAGAAATTAGCCCAAAGAGGGTAGTCTTAGACTCTAATAATCACATGGCCCCAAAGAGGGTGAACTTTATCTCAGTAATTGGCATGGGTTTGATTGGCATGGTTTAAGTCTAGTTAATGAAAGGGAATTGATTAACATTGTCTAAGTTTATACAATGAAATGAATTTTATTGGCATGGTAAATGAGTATATACATAGGATAAATGGTCTAATTTGGTAATGTAATATAGTCCTTGAACATAGTAATGGATCATAATGGAATGTACAATGCCTGGGTAGAAAATGAAGATTAGGATTTTTAGTCACACACAATGTTATTAGTTCCAAATTTGACATAATTTTATTTATGGTGGGGCCTAAGACTTATGAATATGTTATCAATAAGACCATATTATTTTTTTAATTTTATTCTAAGAGATGCTGCAATCGGATTGTGTTGTATATTTTTAGTTGTGCCAATATTATCTTCAATAATTTCTTCATCAAGCAATGAATAATTGTTATGTTCAGCTATTGGATTCTGGAAGATGTTTTCACCAATAAATTTGTCTTGATTGTCCCATAGCACCTCCTAGAAGGTTTCACTAAAGAATGTTGACTTTTGAATTTGATTGTATCCTACTGTCTCAAACAAGGTTTCACTAAAAGATGCTGAGTTTAGACATTGATTGTTCCCTAACACCTCTAAAAAGGTTCTAGTAGGAGATTCTTCTTCTTTGACCTAAATGTAGTCTTCATCCCATTGAATTTTTGAAATTAGTATGTCACCATGGATTGAGTTGAACAATGTGTGACTATGTCAGTCCCAATCAATGCTTGTGGGAGGTGGAATATCAATAAAATGGCTAGGCTAACAAGTTTCAATGGAAAGTTGAATGACAATGAAATGGTAAAATACAACAAAATCCTCATAGAAGATACTAGTAAAAATTGTTTTAACGATAAATAAAACTTCCTCAATCACTATAGAAGGCTCATAAATCTATGTAATCTGATCTACAAGGAGTGTGTAATCAATGTTGTAACATACAACAATGTATTCTTATTCTGAAGTGGATTCTAACTCAAAAAAATCTCAATATGATATTGAGAATGACATTGATTCTACTTCTAATGCTAAATCTAATATTGGTTCAAAATTAGAATCTAATTCTAAATATGATTCTTTTTCTAGTGTGGATGTTGAACATAATGTTGGTTTGGAAACACAACCTATATTTGATGTATATGTGGCTAAAAAGATGTCATGTTAAATGTTTGGTGATGGATGAGTAATGGCATGTGATATAATAATAGGATATTATTCAAAAATAGGATCATATAAGAGTGACTCAACAAGGACTAACTTTCCAAAGTGAGGCCCCTCAAAGGTATAAGAATTGTCAAAGGGTGATTCAACAAAGTTTGGATTATCAAAGTGAAGCATTTCAAAGGTAAGGGAGTGGTCTAAAGGTGACTCAACAAAGACTGACCTATCAAAGTGAGGCTATAAAAATCTAGGGAACTGGTTGAAGTAAGATTTATCATAGGTTGACTCATCATCAATAGGTGTTTCAATAAGAACATCAACGATTCGTTAGTTCTCTTGGCCTTGACTTATTCTGGTTTACAAAATCTTACATTTGGACACAATTTTTTATTTAATAAATAAAGACTCTTGGAGAGGTAATAATTGGATATATTTTGGCTTTAAGACTGAATTGAATGTTGAAAATATTTCTCATTTCTGAATAAGGTTATTCAATCATTCTTTAGGAAATTTGAATACGAGTATAGCTCTGACTCTCAATTATTTTAGAAGGGTTTCATCCCTATTTTCAATAAGACATTTATCAAATTGTATTTTAAAATGAGTTGGAAATATATTAACTAACTTAGGTGGATTGGATTTATAAGGCAATGCTTGGTGTGGTTGTGGCTCAATCATGATATACCCATGGTCAATCAAGGTTTGGGCATCTTGTGTCAATATTACACATTGATTAAGTGAATGGACTTAAATCCCATGATACTCATAATATTATTCTATTTGGTACCAGCAAGGTTTGATATCATTTTCACCAAAAGGTTGAGTATGTAGACACACAATTATGATTATTATGCCTACATGATAAAAGATGTCTCTCTAGGATTTGTTTGGTAAATTTTCCATTTGAGGCCATGATTAGTTTCGAAGTGTTGGTTTATAAAATTGGAATGGACCTAAAGAGGGAAATTTTGGCTTCAGTATTGGTAATTGGTCCAAATAAGATGGTATTGGTCTTGGTAATGTGCATGGCCTCAAATAGGAAAAACTCAGTCTTATATGAAAGAATGGTGGTTTTTGCATATGATAATTGGAATGGATTGGATTGGAAATTAGAAATTATCCCAAAGAGGGTAGTCTTAGTCTCTAATAATCACATGGCCCTAAAGAGGGTGAACTTTATCTCAGTAATTGGCATGGGTTTGATTGACATGGTTTAAGTCTAGTTAACGAAGGGGAATTCATTAGGATTGTCTAAGTTTATACAATGAAATGAAGATGATTGGCATGGTAAATGAGTATATACATAGGATAAATGGTCTAATTTGGTAATGTAATATAGGTCTTGAACATAGTAATGGATCATAATGGAATGTACAATGCTTGGGTAGAAAATGAAGATTAGGATTTTTAGTCACACACAATGTTATTAGTTCCAAATTTGACACAATTTTATTTATGGTGGGGCCTAAGACTTATGAAAATGTTGTCAATAAGATCATATTATTTTTTCAATTTTATTCTAAGAGATGCTACAATCTGATTATGTTGTATATTTTTAGTTGTGCCAATATTATCTTCAATAATTTCTTCATAAAGCAATGAATAATTGTTATGCTTAGCTATTGGATTCATGAAGAGGTTTTCACCAATAAATTTGTCTTGATTGTCCCATAGCACCTCCAAGAAGGTTTAACTAAATAATGTTGACTTTTGAATTTGATTGTATCCTACTGTCTCAAACAAGGTTTCACTAAAAGATGTTGAGTTTAGACTTTGATTGTTCCCTAACACCTCTGAAAAGGTTCTAGTAGGATATTCTTCTTCTTTGACCTAAATGTAGTCTTCATCCCATTGATTTTTTGAAATTAGTATGTCACCATCTATTGAGTTTAACAATGTGTGACTATGTCAGTCCCAATCAATGCTTGTGGGAGGTGGAATATCAATAAAATGGCTAGGCTAACTAGTTTCAATGGAAAGTTGAATGACAATGAAATGGTAAAACACAGCAAAATCCTCATAGAAGATACTAGTAAAAATTGAGTTAATGATAAAGAAAACTTCCTCAATAACTATAGAAGGCTCATAATTCTATGTAATCTGATCTACAAGGAGTGTGTAATCAATGTTGTAACATACAACAATGTATTCTTATTCTGAAGTGGATTCTAACTCAATATGATGTTGAGAATGACACTGATTCTACTTCTAATGCTAAATCTAATATTGGTTCAAAAATAGAATCTAATTCTAAATATGATTCTTCTTCTAGTGTGGATGTTGAAAATAATGTTGGTTTGGAAACACAACCTATATTTGATGTATATGTGGCTAAAAAGATGTCATGTTAAATGTTTGGTGATGGATGAGTAATGGCATGTGATATAATAATAGGATATTATTTAAAAATAGGATCTTATAAGAGTGACTCAACAAGGACTAACTTTCCAAAGTGAGGCCCCTCAAAGGTATAAGAATTGTCAAAGGGTGATTCAACAAAGACTGGATTATCAAAGTGAAGCATTTCAAAGGTAAGGGAGTGGTCTAAAGGTGACTCAACAAAGACTGGCCTGTCAAAGTGAGGCTATAAAAATCTAGGTAAATGGTTGAAGGAAGATTTATCATAGGTTGACTCATCATCAATAGGTGTTTCAATAAGAACATCAATGATTCGTTAGTTCTCTTGGCCTTGACTTATTCTGGTTTACAAAATCTTACATTTGGACACAATTTTTTATTTAATAAATAAAGACTCCTGGAGAGGTAATAATTGGATTTATTTTGGCTCTAAGACTGAATTGAATGTTGAAAATATTTCTTATTTCTGAATAAGGTTCTTCAATCACTCTTTAGGAAATTTGAATAGGAATATAGCTCTGACTCTCAATGATTTTAGAAGGGTTTCATCCCTATTATCAATAAAACATTTATCAAATTGTATTTCAAAATGAGTTGGAAATATGTTAACTAACTTAGGTGGATTGGATTTATAAGGCAATGCTTGGTGTGGTTGTGGCTCAATCATGATATACCCATGGTCAATCAAGGTTTGGACATCTTGTGTCAATATTACACATTGATTAAGTGAGTGGACTTAAATCCCATGATACTCATAATATTATTGTATTTGGTACTAGGGAGATTTGATATCATTTTCACCAAAAGGTTGAGTATGTGGACACACAATTATGATTATTATGCCTACATGATAAAAGATGTTTCTCTAGGATTCGTTTGGTAAATTTTCCATTGAGGCCGTGATTAGTTTTAAATTGTTGGTTTATGAAATTGGAATGGACACAAAGAGGGAAATTTTGGCTTCAGTAATGGTAGTTGGTCCAAACAAGATGGTATTGGTCTTGGTAATGTGCATGGCCCCAAATAGGGAAAACTCAGTCTTATGTGAAAGAATGGTGGTTTTTACATATGATAATTGGAATGGATTGGATTGGAAATTAGAAATTAGCCCAAAGAGGGTAGTCTTAGACTCTAATAATCACATGGCCCCAAAGACTGTGAACTTTATCTCAGTAATTGGCATGGGTTTGATTGACATGGTTTAAGTCTAGTTAATGAAAGGGAATTGATTAGCATTGTCTAAGTTTATACAATGAAATGAATATTATTGGCATGGTAAATGAGTATATACATAGGATAAATGGTCTAATTTGGTAATGTAATATAGGTCTTGAACATAGTAATGGATCATAATGGAATGTACAATGCTTGGGTAGAAAATGAAGATTAGGATTTTTAGTCACACACAATGTTATTAGTTCCAAATTTCACATAGTTTGATTTATGGTGGGGCCTAAGACTTATGAATATGTTATCAATAAGACCATATTATTTTTTTGATTTTATTCTAAGAGACGCTGAAATCGGATTGTGTTGTATATTTTTAGTTGTGCCAATATTATCTTCAATAATTTCTTCATCAAGCAATGAATAATTGTTATGCTCAGCTATTAGATTTTTGAAGATGTTTTCACCAATAAATTTGTCTTGATTTTCCCATAGCACCTCCAAGAAGGTTTCACTAAAGAATGTTGACTTTTGAATTTGATTGTATCCTAGTGTCTCAAACAAGGTTTTACTAAAAGATGCTAAGTTTAGACTTTGATTGTTCCCTAACACCTCTGAAAAGGTTCTAGTAGGAGATTCTTCTTCTTTGACCTAAATGTAGTCTTCATCCCATTGAATTTTTGAAATTAGTATGTCACCATGGATTGATTTCAACAATGTGTGACTATGTCAGTCCCAATCAATGCTTGTGGGAGGTGGAATATCAATAAAATGGCTAGGCTAACTAGTTTCGATGGAAATTGAATGACAATGAAATGGTACAATACAGCAAAATCCTCATAGAAGATACTAGTAAAAATTGTTTTAATGATAAAGAAAACTTCCTCAATAACTATAGAAGGCTCATAAATCTATGTAATCTGATCTACAAGGAGTGTGTAATCAATGTTGTAACATACAACAATGTATTCTTATTCTGAAGTGGATTCTAACTCAAAAAAATCTCAATATGATGTTGAGAATGACATTGATTCTACTTCTAATGCTAAATCTAATATTGGTTCAAAAATAGAATCTAATTCTAAATATGATTCTTCTTCTACTGTGGATGATGAACATAATGTTGGTTTGGAAACACAACCTATATTTGATGTATATGTGGCTAAATAGATGTCATGTTAAATGTTTGGTGATGGATGAGTAATGGAATGTGATATAATAATAGGATATTATTCAAAAATAGGATCATATAAGAGTGACTCAACAAGGACTAACTTTCCAAAGTGAGGCCCCTCAAAGGTATAAGAATTGTTAAAGGGTGATTCAACAAAGTTTGGATTATCAAAGTGAAGCATTTCAAAGGTAAGGGAGTGGTTTAAAGGTGACTCAACAAAGACTGACCTATCAAAGTGAGGCTATAAAAATCTATGGAAATGGTTGAAGTAAGATTTATCATAGGTTGACTCATCATCAATACGTGTTTCAATAAGAACATCAATGATTCGTTAGTTATCTTGGCCTTGACTTATTCTGGCTTACAAAATCTTACATTTGGACACAATTTTTTTGTTTAATAAATAAAGTCTCTTGGAGAGGTAATAAATGGATTTATTTTCGCTCTAAGACTGAATTGAATGTTGCAAATATTTCTCATTTCTGAATAAGGTTATTCAATCATTCTTTAGTAAATTTGAATATGAGTATAGCTCTGACTCTCAACTATTTTAGAAGGGCTTCATCACTATTATCAATAAGACATTTATCAAATTGTATTTCAAAATGAGTTGGAAATATTTTAACTAACTTAGGTGGATTGGATTTATAAGGCAATGCTTGGTGTGGTTGTGGCTCAATCATGATATACCCATGGTCAATCAAGGTTTGGGCATATTGTGTCAATATTACACATTGATTAAGTGAATGGACTAAAATCCCATGATACTCATAATATTATTCTATTTGGTACCAGGGAGGATTGATATCATTTTCACCAAAAGATTGAGTATGTGGACACACAATTATGATTATTATGCCTACATGATAAAAGATGTCTCTCTAGGATTCGTTTGGTAAATTTTCCATTTGAGGCCATGATTAGTTTGAAAGTGTTGGTTTATAAAATTGGAATGGACCTAAAGAGGGAAATTTTGGCTTCAGTATTGGTAATTGGTCCAAACAAGATGGTATTGGTCTTGGTAACGTGCATGGCCTCAAATAGGGAAAACTGAGTCTTATATGAAAGAATGGTGGTTTTTGCATATGGTAATTGGAATGGAATGGATTGGAAATTAGAAATTAGCCCAAAGAGGGTAGTCTTAGTCTCTTATAATCACATGGCCTCAAAGAGGGTGAACTTTATCTCAGTAATTGGCATGGGTTTGATTGACATGGTTTAAGTCTAGTTAACGAAAGGGAATTGATTAGCATTGTCTAAGTTTATACAATGAAATGAAGATGATTGGCATGGTAAATGAGTATATACATAGGATAAATGGTCTAATTTGGTAATGTAATATAGGTCTTGAACATAGTAATGGATCATAATGGAAAGTACAATGGTTGGGTTGAAAATGAAGATTAGGAATTTTAGTCACACACAATGTTATTAGCTCCAAATTTGACACAATTTTATTTATGGTGGGGCCTAAGACTTATGAATATGTTGTCAATAAGACCATATTATTTTTTCAATTTTATTCTAAGACATGCTGCAATCTTATTATGTTGTATATTTTTAGTTGTGCCAATATTATATTCAATAATTTCTTCATCAAGCAATGAATAATTGTTATGCTCAGCTATTGGATTCATGAAGAGTTTTTCACCAATAAATTTGTCTTGATTGTCCCATAGCACCTCCTAGAAGGTTTAACTAAATAATGTTGACTTTAGAATTTGATTGTATCCTAGTGTCTCAAACAAGGTTTCACTAAAAGATGCTGAGTTTAGACTTTGATTTTTCCCTAACTCCTCTGAAAAGGTTTTAGTAGGAGATTCTTCTACTTTAACGTAAATTTAGTCTTCATCCCATTGAATTTTTGAAATTAGTATGTCACCATGGATTGAGTTTAACAATGTGTGACTATGTCAGTCCCAATCAATGCTTGTGGGAGGTGGAATATCAATAAAATGGCTAGGCTAACTAGTTTCAATGGAAAGTTGAATGACAATGCAATGGTAAAATACAGCAAAATCCTCATAAAAGATACTAGTAAAAATTGTGTTAATGATAAATAAAACTTCCTCAATAACTATAGAAGGCTCATAATTCGATGTAATCTGATCTATAAGGAGTTGGTAATCAATGTTGTAACATACAACAATTTATTCTTATTCTTAAGTTGATTCTAATTCAAAAAAATCTCAATATGATGTTGAGAATGACATTGATTCCACTTCTAATGCTAAATCTAATATTGGTTCAAAAATAGAATCTAATTCTAAATATGATTCTTCTTCTAGTGTGGATGTTGAACATAATGTTGGTTTGGAAACACAACCTATATTTGATGTATATGTGGCTAAAAAGATGTCATGTTAAATGTTTGGTGATGGATGAGTAATGACATGTGATATAATAATAGGATATTATTTAAAAATAGGATCTTATAAGAGTGACTCAACAAGGACTAACTTTCCAAAGTGACGCCCCTCAAAGGTATAAGAATTGTCAAAGGGTGATTCAACAAAGACTGGATTATCAAAGTGAAGCATTTCAAAGGTAAGGGAGTGGTCTAAAGGTGACTCAACAAAGACTGGCCTATCAAAGTGAGGCTATAAAAATCTAGGTAAATGGTTGAAGGAAGATTTATCATAGGTTGACTCATCATCAATAGGTGTTTCAATAAAAACATCAATGATTCGTTAGTTCTCTTGGCCTTGACATATTCTGGTTTACAAAATCTCACATTTGGACACAATTTTTTATTTAATAAATAAAGACTCTTAGAGAGGTAATAATTGGATTTATTTTGGCTCTAAGACTGAATTGAATGTTGAAAATATTTCTCATTTCTGAATAAGGTTATTCAATCATTCTTTAGGAAATTTGAATAGGAATATATCTATGAATCTCAATGATTTTAGAAAGGTTTCATCCCTATTATCAATAAGACATTTATAAAATTGTATATCAAAATGAGTTGGAAATATGTTAACTAACTTAGGTGGATTGGATTTATAAGGCAATGCTTGGTGTGGTTGTGGCTCAATCATGATATACTCATGGTCAATCAAGGTTTGGACATCTTGTGTCAATATTACACATTGATTAAGTGAGTGGACTTAAATCCCATGATACTCATAATATTATTGTATTTGGTACTAGGGAGGTTTGATATCATTTTCACCAAAAGGTTGAGTATGTGGACACACAATTATGATTATTATGCCTACATGATAAAAGATGTTTCTCTAGGATTCGTTTGGTAAATTTTCCATTGAGGCCATGATTAGTTTTAAAGTGTTGGTTTATGAAATTGGAATGGACACAAAGAGGGAAATTTTGGCTTCAGTAATGGTAGTTGGTCCAAACAAGATGGTATTGGTCTTGGTAATGTGCATGGCCCCAAATAGGGAAAACTCAGTCTTATATGAAAGAATGGTGGTTTTTACATATGATAATTGGAATGGATTGGATTGGAAATTAGAAATTAGCCCAAAGAGGGTAGTCTTAGACTCTAATAATCACATGGCCCCAAAGACTGTGAACTTTATCTCAGTAATTGGCATGGGTTTGATTGGCATGGTTTAAGTCTAGTTAATGAAAGGGAATTGATTAGCATTGTCTAAGTTTATACAATGAAATGAATATAATTGGCATGGTAAATGAGTATATACATAGGATAAATGGTCTAATTTGGTAATGTAATATAGGTCTTGAACATAGTAATGGATCATAATGGAATGTACAATGCTTGGGTAGAAAATGAAGATTAGGATTTTTAGTCACCCACAATGTTATTAGTTCCAAATTTGACATAATTTTATTTATGGTGGGGCCTAAGACTTATTAATATGTTATGAATAAGACCATATTATTTTTTAAATTTTATTCTAAGAGACGCTGAAATCGGATTGTGTTGTATATTTTTAGTTGTGCCAATATTATCTTCAATAATTTCTTCATCAAGCAATGAATAATTGTTATGCTCAGCTATTGGATTTTTGAAGATGTTTTCACCAATAAATTTGTCTTGATTGTCCCATAGCACCTCCTAGAAGGTTTCACTAAAGAATGTTGACTTTTGAATTTGATTGTATCCTAGTGTCTCAAACAAGGTTTCACTAAAAGATGTTGAGTTTAGACTTTGATTGTTCCCTGACACCTATGAAAAGGTTCTAGTAGGAGATTCTTCTTCTTTGACCTAAATGAGGTTTTCATCCCATTGAATTTTTGAAATTAGTATGTCACCATGGATTGAGTTCAACAATGTCTGACTATCTCAGTCCCAATCAATGCTTGTGGGAGGTGGAATATCAATAAAATGGCTAGGCTAACTAGTTTCAATGGAAAGTTGAATGACAATGAAATGGTAAAATACAACAAAATCCTCATAGAAGATACTTGTAAACATTGTTTTAATGATAAATAAAACTTCCTCAATAACTATAGAAGGCTCATAAATCTATGTAATTTGATCTACAAGGAGTCTGTAATCAATGTTGTAACATACAACAATGTATTCTTATTCTGAAGTGGATTCTAACTCAAAAAAAGCTCAATATGATGTTGAGAATGACATTGATTCTACTTCTAATGCTAAATCTAATATTGGTTCAAAAATAGAATATAATTCTAAATATGATTCTTCTTCTAGTGTGGATGATGAACATAATGTTGGTTTGGAAACACAACCTATATTTTATGTATATGTGGTTAAATAGATGTCATGTTAAATGTTTGGTGATGGATGAGTAATGGCATGTGATATAATAATAGGATATTATTCAAAAATAGGATCATATAAGAGTGACTCAACAAGGACTAACTTTCCAAAGTGAGGACCCTCAAAGGTATAAGAATTGTCAAAGGTGATTCAACAAAGTTTGGATTATCAAAGTGAAGCATTTCAAAGGTAAGGGAATGGTTTAAAGGTGACTCAGCAAAGACTGACCTATCAAAGTGAGGCTATAAAAATCTATGGAAATGGTTGAAGGAAGATTTATCATAGGTTGACTCATCATCAATAGGTGTTTCAATAAGAACATCAATGATTCGTTAGTTCTCTTGGCCTTGACTTATTCTGGTTTACAAAATCTTACATTTGGACACAATTTTTTATTTAATAAATAAAGTCTCTTGCAGAGGTAATAATTGGATTTATTTTGGCTCTAAGACTGAATTCAATGTTGAAAATATTTCTCATTTCCGAATAAGGTTATTCAATCATTCTTTAGGAAATTTGAATATGAGTATAGCTCTGAATCTCAATTATTTTAGAAGGGCTTCATCCCTATTATCAATAAGACATTTATCAAATTGCATTTCAAAATGAGTTGGAAATATGTTAACTAACTTAGGTGGATTGGATTTATAAGGCAATGCTTGGTGTGGTTGTGGCTCAATCATGATATACCCATGGCCAATCAAGGTTTGGGCATATTGTGTCAATATTACACATTGATTAAGTAAATGGACTTAAATCCCATGATACTCATAATATTATTCTATTTGGTACCAGGGAGGTTTGATATCATTTTAACCAAAATGTTGAGTATGTGGACACACAATTATGATTATTATGCCTACATGATAAAAGATGTCTCTCTAGGATTCGTTTGGTAAATTTTCCATTTGAGGCCATGATTAGTTTGAAAGTGTTGGTTTATAAAATTGGAATGGACCTAAAGAGGGAAATTTTGGCTTCAGTATTGGTAATTGTTCCAAACAAGATGGTATTGGTCTTGGTAATGTGCATGGCCTCAAATAGGGAAAACTCAGTCTTATATGAAAGAATGGTGGTTTTTGCATATGGTAATTGGGATGGATTGGATTGGAAATTAGAAATTAGCCCAAAGAGGGTAGTCTTAGTCTCTAATAATCACATGGCACCAAAGAGGGTGAACTTTATCTCAGTAATTGGCATGGGTTTGATTGACATGGTTTAAGTCTAGTTAACGAAAGGGAATTGATTAGCATTGTCTAAGTTTATACAATGAAATGAAGATGATTGGCATGGTATATGAGTATATACATAGGATAAATGTTCTAATTTTGTAATGTAATATAGGTCTTGAACATAGTAATGGATCATAATGGAATGTACAATGGTTGGGTAGAAAATGAAGATTAGGATTTTTAGTCACACACAATGTTATTATTTCCAAATTTGACACAATTTTATTTATGGTGGGGCCTAAGACTTATGAATATGTTATCAATAGGACCATTTTATTTTCTCAATTTTATTCTAAGAGATGATGCAATCGGATTATGTTGTATATTTTTAGTTGTGCCAATATTATCTTCAATAATTTCTTCATCAAGCAACGAATAATTGTTATGCTCAGCTATTGGATTCATGAAGAGGGTTTCACCAATAAATTTGTCTTTATTGTCCCATAGCACCTCCAAGAAGGTTTAACTAAATAATGTTGAATTTTGAATTTGATTGTATCCTAGTGTCTCAAACAAGGTTTCACTAAAAGATGCTGAGTTTAGACTTTGATTTTTCCCTTACACCTGTGAAAAGGTTTTAGTAGGAGATTCTTCTTCTTTGACCTAAATGTAGTCTTCATCCCATTGAATTTTTGAAATTAGTATGTCACCATGGATTGAGTTTAACAATGTGTGACTATGTCAGTCCCAATCAATGCTTGTGGGAGGTGGAATATCAATAAAATGGCTAGGCTAACTAGTTTCAATGGAAAGTTGAATGACAATCAAATGGTAAAATACAACAAAATCCTCATAGAAGATACTAGTAAAAATTGTGTTAATGATAAAGAAAACTTCCTCAATAACTATAGAAGGCTCATAATTCTATGTAATCTGATCTACAAGGAGTGGGTAATCAATGTTGTAACATACAACAAAGTATTCTTATTCTGAAGTTGATTCTAACTCAAAAAAATCTCAATATGATGTTGAGAATGACATTGATTCTACTTCTAATGCTATATCTAATATTGGTTCAAAAATAGAATCTAATTCTAAATATGATTCTTCTTCTAGTGTGGATGTTGAACATAATGTTGGTTTGAAAACACAACCTATATTTGATGTATATGTGGCTAAAAAGATGTCATGTTAAATGTTTGGTGATGGATGAGTAATGGCATGTGATATAATAATAGGATATTATTTAAAAGTAGGATCTTATAAGAGTGACTCAACAAGGACTAACTTTCCAAAGTGAGGCCCATCAAAGGTATAAGAATTGTCAAAGGGTGATTCAACAAAGACTGGATTATCAAAGTGAAGCATTTCAAAGGTACGGGAGTGGTCTAAAGGTGACTCAACAAATACTGGCCTATCAAAGTGAGGCTATAAAAATCTAGGTAAATGGTTGAAGGAAGATTTATCATAGGTTGACTCATCATCAATAGGTGTTTCAGTAAAAACATCAATGATTCGTTAGTTCTCTTGGCCTTGACTTATTCTGGTTTACATAATCTTACATTTGGACACAAATTTTTATTTAATAAATAAAGACTCTTGGAGAGGTAATAATTGGATTTATTTTGGCTCTAAGACTGAATTGAATGTTGAAAATATTTCTCATTTCTGAATAAGGTTACTCAATCATTTTTTAGGAAATTTGAATAAGAATATATCTATGACTCTCAATGATTTTAGAAGGGTTTCATTCCTATTATCGATAAGACATTTATCAAATTTTATTTCAAAATGAGTTGGAAATATGTTAACTAACTTAGGTGGATTGGATTTATAAGGCAATGCTTGGTGTGGTTGTGGCTCAATCATGATATACCCATGGTCAATCAAGGTTTGGGCATCTTGTGTCAATATTACACATTGATTAAGTGAGTGGACTTAAATCCCATGATACTCATAATATTATTGTATTTGGTACCAGGGAGGTTTGATATCATTTTCGCCAAAAGGTTGAGTATGTGGACACACAATTGTGATTATTATGCCTACATGATAAAAGATGTCTCTCTAGGATTCGTTTGGTAAATTTTCCATTTGAGGCCATGATTAGTTTGAAATTGTTGGCTTATGAAATTGGAATGGACCTAAAGAGGGAAATTTTGGCTTTGGTATTGGTAATTGGTCCAAAGAAGATGGTATTGGTCTTGGTAATGTGCATGGCCCCAAACAGGGAAAACTCAGTCTTATATGAAAGTATGGTGGTTTTTGCATATGGTAATTGGAATGGTTTGGATTGGAAATTAGAAATTAGCCCAAAGAGGGTAGTCTTAGTCTCTAATAATCACATGGCCCCAAAGAGGGTGAACTTTATCTCAGTAATTGGCATGGGTTTGTTTGACATGGTTTAAGTCTAGTTAATGAAGGGGAATTGATTAGCATTGTCTAATTTTATACAATGAAATGAATATGATTGGCATTGTCTAAATTGGATTAAAAAATGACTCTGATTGGATTGGAGTGTGGGTCTAAAAATAAACCCTAATTTAACATTATTTTAACCTTGGTTTGAGTAATTGATGTTTGGAAAACTTCTATGTGAAAATGATTTGGTAAATTGTTGCTCTAAAATTGGAATGATCTAGGTCTCGCCTTTGGTTTTGGAATGAAATTGTAACTTAGTCTAGGTCTAAGTCTAAATGTGACATGAAATTGGCATTTGGTCTAGGTCTAGGTCTAATAACATGAGATTGGTCTCGATAATAAACTTGGTCTAGGCATGAAAATGAGACAAATCTAAGTCTAAGGATCTTGACTCGAAACAAAAGGTACATGTGGTCTATATGAAACTTGGAAACAAGGTGAATTTTAGTTTTAGTCTAAAAGGGAAGTCATACAATGAAAATGTCTTTAAACCAAACTTAAAATTGATCCAAACTACATAATCTAAACATTAAAAATGTGAACAACTCAATTCAAAGTTGTAGGCAAGACTCAAGCATAAACCAATTATTTTTATATTTGAACTTTGAAATATGAATTTTGAATCTGATTTGAGAGACTTGGATTTTCAAATGAGAAGTGGTCAAGAATAAAATTAGTAGTATAACAACACTCTTTAGGAACAAAGGCACAAATTGGTTTTGATCTTGAATTAAATTAAGGTAAATGTTTGGAATAATTTTTGCAACATAACACTTCTTTGTGTAAAATGGTGCATGTAACATGTATTTGTATGATGTTTTGATTTATTTTATTTTATCATAAAAACCAAAAAAGTGACTCTCAAATATTAAAAAATACAATTAATAGAAATAACTAGTACCTAAGTGCATGCTCCTATGCTAAAAATGACATGAGGTGTGCATAGTATCCATAAAACTTTTGTCGATATACCAAGTCTTGAAATAAATTAATTGTTAATAAAATAAATAAAGAAGACATGTAAGTAGATTTTTTTAATCCCCCCTCTATTTATCAAGAACTAATACATGGAATGGAACTTAGAGCATCAAAAAAACTTGACATTTGGAAGGATAATCCATGACATGTGGGGTCAATTAAGCTAAATTTTCAAATTATCTTATCTAGATGGTCCATAAGAGCCTAAAAACACTTGGGAACAATAATCATCTATCAATGGATTCAAATCACTTAGATTGTTATGCAAGGGAATTATCCCTTGCACAATTACTTCATGTGTGTATTTATTAGTGAATTCTAATGTCTAAACTTCCTCTTGATCTGAGTCTCCTTATATCTAGTCAGGATAACCACTCATCCGTTTTCACATTCATTTAGTATGCTCAATTTATATACCCCACTGAATAAGTGCAGTTAGAACAATGTTGAGAGATGAAACCCCAAGTCAAAGTCCACCTAGATAACCCATGAGGAGATGTTGAAATCCTTCTCACAATCCAGAAAAGAAAATAAATAAATAAATAAATAGGTTATTTCTGAGTCACCCTTGTCATTCGGAACAAATGGAGATCTTACAAAACATTTCTTTAGATTTTTCTCAACATAACAAATAAAATAATGTGATTTTGGTTACCCAAGTTCCCTAAAGGGCACAAAGGGAGAGCATATGTGAAAGGCTTTACTAAAAATAAACTATTTTAATAAATAAAACTAAGTGATTTAAAAATGAAGAATAAAAAGCAAAGTGTTGTTAAGAGTGATAAGTCTAAACATGGTTATTCTTTTTAAGCACTAACTGAGATGTGATTGAAGTTTGGCTTTTGTTGAAAATTTGAAAATTGTTTTTAAGGTTTTAAAACACGAAAATAAATGTGAAATGGCCTTGTTTACATGTAAAACCTCTTATGTTTTGTTTAGTTCCCTAAAAAAATGGTATAGGGTTGAATTATACTTGGTTAGATTGCTTAGACAATGAAAAATTTCAAACTTTCAAGGTCTTAGGTTTTTATCTCAGGGCGAAGTCATCATTTACTAGATAGGGTGAAGTCACCATTTTCCTTGAAAACAAAGAATAACTAGAATTCTAGATTTTTGACAAAACTATCAATTTGAAGGAATGAAGTCACTGATTATAACTATAAAAGTCATTATTTTCGTTGGAAAAATGGCAAAGTTATTGAATTTTTAAATCATTGTTACCTAGTGAAGTCACCAATATCATGGGTCAAAATTTCCAATTTCTTGAAAAATAAACTTTATAGGTCTAAGTCATCGATTTAAGGTGAAGTTTCCATTGCTAGTTGAATTTGTCGATACTCTGTGATGAAATCATCGATTTCTTGAAAAACATAGAAAATATAAAACATCAAAAAACCAACGAAGTCATTGATTACTAGTGGCAAAGTCACCGATACAAATTCATGAAAAAACATGGGAATTTTAAATAAAAATTACTAAACCAAGGCCTAAAATGAGTTTTTATTGTCTCCTAAGAGGTCTAAAAATGCTCTCATGATGAGTGTAGGGTATGTTGTCCCACTGCGCATGTCATTATGTATGTAATAGGAATCTAAGGTAAATATGTGTTAGTTACTTTTTAGTCAAGAATGAACATCAATAAACAACTTAAGACAAGCATTCCCAAGCCTAGATACTTAGGAAAATAATAAAAATAAAATCAAAACCAATATAATGAGAAAACAAAATAAAACTTACTTCACCTTCCTTATAATGATAGCTTGCTTGTTGGTTTGAAGTTTTCTTGGGCTCAACTTATATCCAAATGGAGTCTTCATCGATGCTCTTGCTTTGCAGGAAACTCCTCCCCTTTGTTCACTTTGGTTTTGGCTTGGGCATGTATTAGAAATGAAACTCTCTCTTCAATAATTTGGCATTATAATTCTGGATTAAAAGAGCTTATTGAATGTATTCCTCCATAATAAAATAACATAAAATCTTGTGGAGAGAGAGTGAGAATGATCTTATTTATAGGTTAGCCAAATCAATTATGGCCTTTGGATTATAAATGAGATGTGTGGTGGAGCTTGAGTAAAAAATTTAATTAATATTTGTCAAGTAATAATCATGTCTCACGAATCTAGATATTTGTATGATATTTTATGAGTGTTTGACAACTTACAAAAGATGATGTCATTAATCTAGAATTATGAATTTATAAAAATATAAATTCATTAATCAACCATTGGATTTTCACCTATGCATTTAATTAGGCTTAATAAATTAAGCAATGTTGATCAGGTTAATTGTCATTTGTAAATTTTGACAAGTTATCCTTCACACTTGGTCAAGAAAGTCAATTTACTAGGTTATAACTTGACTAGAGATGAATTAGTGGAAGATGATGATTGTGTTCAATGCATTTCCCTAGTTAGGGATACATTGAGATGGTTTAGGTCACTTATGTATAATGTAAAGATGAATTTGGGATGAATAGTTATTTATTGGATTAATTTGCATTTTTTGCTAGGAATCAGTTAGACATCTATTTATATAAAAATAAGTGGCCAAAAAAGTAGTGTCTAATCTAAAAGTGAAATTTGGTTATAGTAACAATACCAAAGTGTTAAATAACAATACCACTATATGTAATAATAGTGCCAAGTATATAGAATCCTGCCACAAGTATATATTTGAATATTTAGTGATTGGAATTTATAAAATTATGGAGGTCATGCCCATATGCCATGTCCCCATCATATAATCTAGAAACGAAAAAAATTGTGGAGGACATACTCTTATAGCAAGCCCCCATCATGTATTCTGGTGAATCTGAGTAATCTAAAATTAGGGAGGGCATGCTATTATGACATGACCCTCCTAATATGCCCCTCTCCATTTTTGGGTGAGGGGATGAAAACCTAGTAGTCACCTTACCACAAAAGGACATGATGACCATATAATCTATGTGTATAACATGTAACATGATGTAGGAGTATATTAAAGTAGGTAAAACATTGAAGGGTGTAGTAATTTCATTACATCATGTCCTAAGGTGCATGATGCAAATCATGGTAACATCAAAATAGGTAAAAATCCATAATAAATCCACAATCAAACACACACACAAGAACACTCAAAAGTAACACAATGTAAGAATGGTCCAATAGGATCTCATGCAATGGTCATGTTCAAATTCCACACAATCAAAGGGACATGACTTATTAAAATTTCCAAAATTCAAGAATGACAAATTCAAATGTCAACATATAACATAGAGAGACATGCTCAAATGTTGAAATAGGAAAATAAAAGACACATGGATTGCAAACAATGTAGCATATTCAAATGCTCAATTATACATACAATAAAAGATAAAAGTAATCAAGGGAAGATACTCAAGTAAGTTCAATAAATGATTAGGATAAATAGAAATAAAGCATCATGAACCTAGTATACAAGTCCCTATAAATGTGTTTTCAACAAACATTAGATGAATTACATATCAAATACAATAGAATGATAAAATCATGGATAGAGTCATGTGTTAGAAATATAAGCTCAAACATGATAATGAAAAGTGATAAAATAAGTACATGCAACCTGGGTAATATCATCATCAATAAATTTATATGCTCCCAACATTCTTATAATGTGAGAGAGAAGAGGTCCAATCATCTATATATGCATAGCTCATGTATTTGAGCATCCCTATATCACACCCAAAATCAAATGTGAAACATGTGTATATAAAAAGTATGATATTTTATTTACTAAATTTAAGTAAACAACATATGTATAGGGAAAAAAATACAATTAAAAACACGTTGGGATTTTTTGGGTTATTTGATTTTTTGGTATTTTGTAATAATTGAAATTGGAATCACTATCCAATGATCCAATCCATTAGATGATCACCATGTTATTGGTTCTTTGAACATGATAAATCATGTTGTCAATGCCCCAAATGATTAGATACATGTGATATATTAGGTACTAGTGAATTAGAAACACTATGTGTATCCCTTATAGGAGTGTGAGACTATAAAGTAGAAGTAGCAGATATATTGGTTTGTGAAACACATTTTTGATTAATCTTTGATTTATTTTAGGTTCGATAAGTATTAAAAAATTTATTAGATGCATATAATTATGTATTCTATGTAGTAGATGATGATTCCACATTGTCTTGTATAGATCTCTAGTGTGGTGGTCTCTCAAGTATCGGCCACCTTTTAAAGGGGATTATTTGTTTCTTACCCTTTTGCAGTAGGTTAACCTTAGTAGGTTTGATAGTTAATTATTTGTGAATAAACTTATTTAGTTCAAGTGAAGATTCATATGGTATTCCAAGAATCTTGATGGATTTTTTATTATTGATGTATTTAATATAACCATTAATTGTAGATGATAAATATCAAATTATGTGAATCCAGGGCCTCCAAAAAACTTTTAAAATCCTCACATATGAGGTATAACAAGGAAATGAGTGGCCACATGTGATAGACCCACCTTTAGGGGTAAATATCTCTCACCTAAATACACTATAATCTATGTCATTAAAGACTTTGACAATCCTAGTCGAAGGATGTTAATCATCATGTATATAACCTAGGTGGGTGAGTAAAGTCATGGTGTATACATTCTCACCAGAACCATTGTCAACCATGACATTATGTATAGGCTAATGATTGATATATGATTTGATAGACATTGAATTAATGTCAGTGTCATCATACATAAATTTTGTATGATCAAATGTAATAAAAGGTATAGGAGCCACAAGAGTTTTATGTCGTTTAATAGTACCAATGATCCCATCTAATGGGTAACCATACCATGGTAGAGGAGGATGTGTGTGATATATCATTTGGATTTTTAGTGTTTCCTTGCTATGATATTGTAAATGGTTATTAAATATTTTTTAGTTTTAGTGGTCACCTATTTGTGACCTTGAAACCTTTTGAGGCTCATCAAATGTAATATGTTGCGCATCAATGAGGTCCTAAATATTATACTTTAGGTTATAGCATTAGTTCATAGAATGGCCAAGGCCCTAGTGAAAATCACAATATGTATTTACACCATAACCTCTAAGTAAAGGTCTACTCATGTAAACGTTTATGGGGGGAGGGAGAGATATGAGATGGCAATTTACCAGCTTCTTAAGAAGTGAGCTAGTAAATTCTAGTAGGTGTGTAAATTGTCTCCTTGGTGCATTAGACAAAACAAGTTTATTTAGATGTGGTGTTACTTCATTAACCATTTGAATATTTTCCTTTTTAGACTACTTTATCTTGATTTTATAATTGGGTTTAATTTCAAACTTGGTATTCAATGTAGATGATGTATTTTTTACATACTTCAATTTGTTCAAGGTCAAAAGTTTCATTTCATGATAACACACAACAAGGCATAAGTTGTCAATAGATTTTAACTTCTTGAACACAATAGAATAATCAAGAGGGGTAATAAATATTTTCTTTAATATATCTTGTATTTTGTTATCATTCATTTGATTTTTCAATTTAACCAACATTGTATTGTATCTCAAGACATACTCATTAACTTGTTTGTTATTCCCTTGTCTAGTTTTCATAATTTGAGCATAGGAAGCATTTTTTATAATGATAATTAAAAAGTGTGCTATAAATTTGTCTAGAATATGTTTTAAATCCTTTACTAATTGAATCATTAAATCATATAACCATTTCAAATCATAGTCCTTGAGGCTTCATAGTAAGAGTTTGTTCAATAATTTATCATTAAAAGTATAATCAAGGGATGCTAGAAATAGTGATGTACGATTTTTATTAGGATCATTATTTCCATCATAGAATTTAAACTTAGGTGAAATAAAACTAGTTGTAAAAGGGTGAAATGAAACCTCAAGTGCAAGATGGTTATGTAAGACATCTTGATAATCTATAGCATAAGGAGATTTTAGAGCATTGTGCTTTATATTGGAAACTTTGTCCTCCAATTTTTTTATGATTTGTAATAAAGCATTTACTATGGACCTATTTAGATTTATATTATTCAATTGTGTAGAGATTAAAAATATTGAATATGCAGCATGAGTAGAAGTAGGCATTGAAATAGGTATTTAGCTTGAAACATGCATTTGACCTATAGTAGTGGTAGCATTATCTTCAAGAAACAAGGCTTTGAATATATATCCCACGCTTCAACTAGATGTAGGAACACATGAAGTAACTAAGGGATTGGAAATAGGAACTCATCCATGGTAGTATCACTTAGGGTATCACCATTAGTAGAGGTAGATGCATTATCTTTAGCTTTTTAACTAATTTCATCACCTGTAACATAAATAATGCATCAACTAATTATTTATTTTATTAATGTGATTGATTATAGATTCCTTATATTTTATATCAAAAGTATTTTACATTACTTCCAAGTGAAAAAAAACCATCATAACTTAAAGATTTTGATTTGAAACTTTAAAACAAAAAACTAAAAATCTAGAAATTA
>JARHVA010004288.1:1140000-1267500 GCA_037957365.1 Torreya grandis | reverse complement strand
CATTAAAGACTTTGAAAATCATGGTCAAAGGATGTTAATCATCATGTATATAACCTAGGTGGGTGAGTAAAGTCATTGTGCATACATTCTCACCAGAACCATTATCAATCATGACATTGTGTATAGGCTAATGATTTGATAAACAATGAATTAATACTAGTGTCATCATCCATAAATTTTATATCATCAAATGTAATAGAAGGTATAAGAGCCACTAAAGGCATATGTCATGTAATAGTACCAATGATCTCATCTAATGGGTGCCCATATCATGGTGGAAGAGGATGTGTGTGATATATCATTTGGACTTGTAGTGTTTCATTGGTATGATCTTGTAATGGGTTATTAATTTTTTTTTCATTATAGTGGTCACCTATTTGTGACCCTAAAACCTTTTGGGGTTCATCAAATGTAATATGATGTGTATCAATGAGGTCTTGCTTCTTATGCTTCAGGGTATAACATCAATTTGTAGAATGGCAAAGGCCCTAGTGAAAATCACAAAAATTCATTTGCATCATACCCTATAAGGAAATGTTTAATCATATCATCTTTTATGGGGGGAGGGAGATAAATGAGATGGCAATCTACCAGCTTCTTAAGAAGTGAGGTAGGAAATTCTAGTAGGTGTGTAAATTATCTCTTTGGTGCATTAGACAAAAAAACTTAATTAGATGTGGTGTTTCTTCATTAACCATTTGAATATTTTCCTTTATAGGCTAATTTGGCTTGATTTTATAAGTTGGTTTAATTTGGAACTTGGTATTCATGTAGATGATGTATTTGTTACATACTTCAATATATTCAAGGTAAGAAGTTTCATTTGATGATAATGCACAACATGGCTTACGTCATCAAAATATTTTAACTTCTTGAACACAATAGAATCATCAATAGGGGTAATAAATGTTTTCTTAAATATATATTGGAGTTCTTTATCATTCATTTGATTGGTCATTTTAGCCAACATCATATTGTATCTCAAGACATACTCATTAACTGGTTTGTTACGCCCTTGTTTGATTTTCATAATTTAAGCATAGGAAGACTTTTTGGTAATGCTAATTAAAAAGTGTGTTATAAATTTGTCTATAAGAAGTTTTAAAGCATTTACTAATTGAACTATTAAATCATATAACCATTGCAAAGCATAGTCCTTGAGGTTTCATGGTAAGAGTTTGGTAAATAATTTATCATTGGAAGTGTAATCAAGGGATGTTAGAAATAATGATCTAAGATTTTACTCAAGATCATGATTTCCATCATAAAATATAAATATAGGTGCAACAAAACCATTTGGCAAAGGGTGAAATGAAACCTCAAGTGCAAGATGGTTGTGCAAGACATCTTGAGAATCTATAGCATAAAAGAGATTTTAGAGCATTGTACTATATATTGGAAACTTTTTCCTCCAAATTTTATTATTATTTATAACAAAGTCTTTACTGTAGACCTATTTGGATTTAGCTTATTCAACTATGTAGAGATAAAAAATGATTGAGTATATAGCTTGAGTAGTAGGCATTGAAAAAGGTATTTGTCTTAAAAAATCTATTTAACCCATAGTAGTAGTAGAATTATCTTCTAGAAACAAGGGTTTGAATATATATCCCACTCTTTAACTAGATTTAGGAACACATGAATTAGCTAAGGGATTGGAAATAAGAATTTCATCCATGGTAGTATCACTTAGGGTATCACCATCAGTAGAGGTAGATGCATTAACTTTAGTTTTTTTACTAATTTCATCATTTGTAACATAAATAAATGCATCAAATAATTCTTGATTTGATTAAGGTGATTGACAATGGATTACTTATCTCACCTATAAAAGTATTTTCCATTACTTACAAGTGAAAAAAAATGGTAAAAATTAAAGATTATGATTTAAACATTTAAAATAATAAATTAGAACGCTAAAAATGAGGAAACCCTAGGTCAACTAGGGTTTGAAAATCAAGGATTGGGTTCACCAAATGTTTAAACCTAAAATCTATAGAAGGATATAGAGTTAAACAAAGAAAACTATATTAGAATAATCATAAACATGGAAGTCTAATCTAGTTAAGAGTGGGACAATTAATAGAAACTTAGACAATAATTATTTTGAGCTATACATGTTTATAATAATGGATAAAAATAATAAACACAACTATTGTAATATATTTGAATGATAATGAAAAAAAGATACCTAGATAGTCTATGATGTTCATACAAGTCTAGATTAGAACATGTAGAAATCATGCTAGGGTATCGTACAAGGATAATCATCAAATTATAGATTTATGTTTTTATTGGTTGTAGATGCTACTATTAGATCTGAGACTCTTACATCAACACATGTGTCTGGGTATGGCTAATACTATCCAATATAAAATAGTGTTTTGTTTATGTGATCACTTCTATTATTCTAGGTTTTATGTCACCTTTATTCAAGTGTGATCAGATCATATGCAAAGGCATTCTCTCTCAAATGATTACTAAACCCATAGGTTCTTCACCCTTCATCACCCTTGAATGATGCTTATCCAAAAATGAGTTAGTGGGCTCATGCTGTCTAACTCAATCCTTTGACCCCTTTGTCAAAGAGCATTACATTACATATCCAATAATAAAAGGATGTCTTCAGACATATGAAGTTCTCCCCTATGTGTGGGAGTGTGTGGTATAAACGGTGCAATATAATACAAGAAATAAAGGTAATGATCTCACATATAATTGACAAATATAGCTCAGGGATACTCTTGTAATAATTCAAACCTTTAGGGGACTGTTCATATGACTAATAATTGAATAAGGAATAATAAGGAAGGTTTGATTGAAAAATGATTTTTCTTTGGTAGATTTGTAGTTTGTATTTATGACTTCTATGTTCTTGTTAGTCATTTTGAATGATGCGGTAGTTTTACTTATTTAACAATTCTTATCAAGAAATATATTGCAATAAGACACTTATGTTGACCCAAGAATAACAAGCACTTTTCAAATTGGATGACTTTAGGGCCCTAGACACTTCCTAGACTCCTAGACACTATCATTAATGTTGATGTCTATGGATGGTTGGAAATATCCACAGAACTAGAAAGTAGGTATAGGTCCAAAACTAGTAGTGAAGGATAGAAATTAGATTTAAATCACTTTTCACATTTCAAAAAAAATTGATCATAAAAATATCTTGGGTTGGACTAAGAGATAAGTAGTTAGACATAAATAACTAGTTGTATGTGAATACCAAGAAGGTCTGGGAGATAAGGATAGGCAATTTGAGCCTATATTTGTGAAATGATAATATTGTGATGCCAGATATTCAATTTTAGTATCTATAGAAACAAGTAGATAAAAACCATGACCAAGTATGTATCTATTTAGAATTCTTGAATGAAATATTAAAATAAAAAATAAAAAGAGCAACTAATTATGTTGAGATGCCACTAAACAATCCACCCACACATTGGACACAAGCTCCCAAGGATGTCACCATAGCTGATTATTTGACCAAGTTATAACTCAGAAACTATTCCTAGGTTTGAAGTTAATAGTGAGATTTAGATAAAATCAAGTATTATTATTAGGATTTGAAAATAGATATTAATAAGATTGTTTATTTCTATTAAATCTTAAGGTGATATGATAGTAAATTGAGTAATTGAGCTATTGGATGTACTTGAATAATGATTTATTTCTTATATTTATGATAGACAAATATTCATGTTATGAATGAACCCCTCATGATCTATTTTCTTATATTAATGTTATGTGTTAATATGTATGTAAATTTTAGTTTTATTATAGTACACAACTATTTATTGAAGAGAAATGTTGTCAACATTATCCTAACATGATTTGTGTGAAATATTTTCACTATGGAAATTGTATATATTCTTCTCTTCATTTTTGATATTTCCTCCAACTCACATTCTTGTCTCATTCTATTGTATTAAAAATTTATAAAGTATTAAATAAATAATATATTAGCACGAGTGATGACCTAAATAAAAGCCTCTTTACCTTACCCAAAATTTTAAAACTAATTATTTTGTAATACTATGACAATTATGGGATGACATTATATGATCATGACCCACTTCAATTAATATTGGACTATGTTCAACTATTAGCATATTTAATATGAATGTAATATGATAGAAAATTAATTAAGATATAATTGGAATCTAATTACATACTCATCAAAAATTAAAAATAACTATAATAAAATTTAGTATCACACTAGTTAAAACCAATAATAACAATATAGACATTTAATTTCAATAATTATAAAACCATAAATAACAACACTATAAATCTAGATTCTTAGGAATATGTCTAGATTTTATGAAATGATGGTTTTAATATTAATTTTGAATTTACTTATATTAGTTAATTGTTGAATACCGTACCTATTGTCAAAAGAAATATAAGCCTTAAAAAGAGCATTATAAATTGATCATTTGTAAAAAATTATATATATATATATATATATATATATATATATATATATATATATATATATATATATATATATGTATTTTAATATTTTTTTTACAAGTTTAATTTATTAAATTTAGTATGAAAATGAAAATAAATTAATACTAAAGTAATATAAATTGATTTTACACTAACATTAAAACACCAACAAATGGCGATAAAAAACAAACAAACATAATGATAACCCAAAAAAAAAATCCATCTCACAACTCTCAATAAAAACCACCACAATATTCTTCCACCTCAGCTTATAACAAATATAGATCTCAATGTATTACAAAAACTATAGGTTCTTCACCCTTCATCACCCTTGAAGGATGCTTAACGAAAAATGAGTTAGTAGGTTCACAGTGTCGAACTAACCCCTTTAACCCCTCTATCAAATATCATTGCCTACATATCCAATAATACAAGGATGTCTTCATACATACATAGCTATCCCCTATATGTGGGATTGTGTTGTACAAATAGTGCAATAAAATACATGCAAGACAAACATTGATCTCACATATAGTTAACAAATATAGCTTGGGGATACTCTTGTAGTAATTCAAACCTTTAGGGGGACTGTTCCTATGACTGATATTCAAAAAGGGAATAATAGGTCAGGTTTGATAGATGAATGATTTCCCTTTGGTAGCTTTGTAGTTTGCATCTATGACTTGTATGTTCTATCCGATCATTACGAATGATGGGGAAATCTTGCTTATTTACCAATCCCTACTAGGAATTATATCATAATAAAAGACTTAGGTCAGCCCAATGATAATAGTCACTTTTCAAATTAAATGATTTTAGAGCACTAGACACTTCTTAGACTCCTAGACACTATCATCAATGCTGATGTCTACAGATAGTTGGACCTATCCAGGAAGCTAAAAAGTAGCTACAGGTCAAAAATTGTTAGTGAAGGATATAAAGTAGATTTAGAATAGTTTGCACATTTTAAAAATTTGAGGTCATCAAAATAACTTAGCTTGGACTAAAAGATAAGTTGTTTGGAATAAACAACTAGTTGTATGTAAAAATAAGGTCTGGGAGATAAGGATAGAGCTTTTATGCTATATTTTTCAAATGATAATATTAAAATGCTAGATATTCAATTTTAGTATTTACAGAATAAAAGAAATAGAAAATATGACCAAATATGTACCTATTTAGATTTTATAAATCAAATATTAAAATAAAAAATAAAAGGGGAAATCAAGTATGTTGAGATGCCCCTAAACAATCCACCCAAACATTGGACACAAGCTCCCAAAGATGTCACCATAATAGACTATTTGCCCAGGTTATAATTGGGAAACTATTCCCAATTTTGTAGTTAATAGTGAGATTTAGATAAAATCAAGTGTTATTATTAGGATTTGACAATAAATATTAATACGAATGTTTATTTCTTTGAAATATTAAGGTGATATGGTAGTAAATTGAGTAATTGAGCTATTGGATGTATTTGAATAATGATTTATTTCTTATATTCATGATAGAAAAATATTCATGTTATGAATGAACCTGTCATGATGTTATTTTTTATTAATTCTATGTGTTAATATGTATACACATTTTAATTTTATTATATTAAACAACTATTGTATGTAGATAAATATTGTCAACATTATCCTAACGTAATTTATATGAAATATTTTTACCATGAAAAATGCATATTTTCTTCTCTTCCTTCTTGATATTTTCTCTAATTCACATTCTCGTCTCTTTTTCTTGTATTAAAAAAAAATTCAAACTATTAAATAAATAATATATTAGCACAAGTGAGGACCCTATTAGAAATTTAAAATAATAATTATTTTGTAATATTATGACAACTATGGGATCACATTATATGATCAAGACCCACTTCAATTAATATTGTATTATGTTCAACTATTAGCATATTTAATATGAATGTAATATGATTAAAAATTAATTAAAATACAATTAGAATCTAACTACACACAAATTAAAATCTAAAAATAACTATATTAGAATTTAGTATCACACTAATTAAAACCAACAACAACAACAACAACAATAAATATAAGATCCTTTAATTAGAAACCAATAATAACAATATAGAAATTCAATTTCAATAATTATAAAACCTTAAATAACACTATAAATCTAGATTCTTAAGAATATGTCTAAATTTAAAAAAATGATGGTTTTAATATTACCTTTAAATTTAATTGTTTTAGTTAATTGGTTAATATCATATCTTTTTTCAAAATAAATATAAACCTTAAAAAAAAAACAATAAATTAAAGGAGTAATTGTTTTTCCAAAAATATTATTATATTTAAAATTTTTGATCCTTTATAAAAATTTATATATTATAAATTTTGAAATTTTAATATTTTTTACTCCATACAACATTAAATTATTAAATTTAATATAAACATTTTAAAAAAATTAATTATATACTAACATTAAAACATCCACAAACCAAATAAAATAAAATAAAAATAATACCAACATAATGATAACCCAAAAAAACCAAGCCATCTCACAATAAACTTCCCCCCTCGCCGCCCCCCCGCCCCCCCCTCGACTTAATTATAGTTTTGTCTTGATTTGTATCCCTTTGTAACATGCGTTCCAAATAAAGATTTATGCTACTAAATTTTTTTATGTCCCAACAAATATAGGTAGTATTTTCTCTCTACCATTTTTCATATCTGAGTCTCTAACAAAGGTTTTATGCATCTTTTAGGTGCAAAACATCATGGCTACACAACAATCACAACTTTGACCATCAGGTTGCTTCCCTTCTGGGCCTCTAGCAAGCATAAAAAATCTGCTAACTACACAAGCCAATCTTTATTAACCCCTCCGAGTTATCAGATCAATAACAGATGTGGAACATAAATGCTAACAAAACCCCTTAATTTAAAACATACTAATTACATTGGGTTAAACTTCAATCACTATACCTTCTGGTTGTCTGCCTCCAATTTCACCGAGGGTGAAAAAAAAATTTGTTACACCGTGCTGCAATCAGAGAAACGAGAGACGCTGATGACTATGCAATCCAAGGGAATTAACTCTAACAACAACCAGACAGACATGTAAGCATGTAAACACAAGAAATTACAATGCATTCAAAGATTAGGAGTGTCCCTGATATGCATCTTCACTTGTGCAGCTTCTTAATAATTGTTTTCAATATATCCACGGCCCGCTCTTCCTTTTTATTCACCCTCACAATACACACCTTCGTTGCACAAGCACTATAATATTCGAGTAGAAGATGATCTATATGATCAAATAACCTGATCCATCCCGAGGCTATTTCTTTGTCGTCAGGTAGCACAGTTGTAGCTATGCATTTTCCCACATCAAACAGCCTTTGAACTACAGCGCATACGAAAACTGCACTCAACGGCTTCGGCTGCTGCTGCCATTCAAGTGGTACCCTTATAAAATCCGAAGACTGCGTCGAGGCCAATCAGATGGGAGAGGAGATTTGCGTTTAATTTTGACTCCGCTCTATCTACACCTTTTCCGATGACGGTCATATGATCTGCCGGCAAACTCTGAATTCCATAAAATATAAAAAAGTTTGATAACAGATTCATGGGGGGCTAATTTTTGACAGTACTCCACTATTATAAAAGTACAATTAATTCTATTGTCAATCGTATATAACTTAATACAAGCAATCAAAAATAATAATTACCCCTTACTAGAGGAATATTTACTGCCTTCACTCCCTCGATGCAATTCCGTATACCTCCATTGGTTGCCTCAATTAACAGGAAGTTTAAACTTTCCAAGTTTTCGATAACTGTAATATTACAAAGCTTTAAACATACGATAATCTGAATCCTCTTTAAGTGTAAGAACTCTTCCTCCTCTGAACATCCCCACTTTGCCAGATCAGGTAACATTGGGTTCGTTTTTTACTTCTGACAGGACCTCAATTAGTAACAACTGGGTGATAAATCCACTTCAACCAGATCAGGAAGGTCTTGAAGGATGAGAGATTGAAGGCTAAGACAATGTTTTGCAGAGACAGACTTTTTCTAGAAGTTTCACATTAACAATTTCTATTTTTTCAATGCTTTCCATGGGACACACAGCGTCTCTGCTTTTATAAAAAGTCAGTTCCCCATTTAATATTAATGTCAACAAAACTGTGAGGGCAGAGACAAATAAAAATAGCAGAAAATAATATACACGGACCTTCCTGCTACAGCAATAACAAATTTTTATTGAATCTTTTTTTTTTTTAAATACTTTATTTTAAAAACAGCGATCAAGATCTACATATATAGAATTAAAAATTAACTAGACTAATAACTAAACTAATGTTTACCCTGCTGTAACGGAGACTAATGTTCATGCAAACTGCTTGCATGATGGAGTCTAACCATGCGAAGTGGAGAAATTACAACTGCAGTTCTAACACTCCCCCTTAATTTCTACCACTAACTACTTCAACATTTACAATGCCTAAATTTTGTCTTAGATAATCAAAACTCTCCTTTGCTAATGCCTTTGTGAATATATCTGCCAATTGATCTTCAGATCTGCAAAACTCCAAATGAATTTCTCCATTGTTGACTAACTCTCTGATAAAATGAAATCTTGTATCAATGTGCTTGCTCCTCTTGTGAAAAACATGATTTTTTTGACAATGCAATTGCTGATTTGTTGTCACAAAAGATTGGTGTTGACTCCTTCTGTGCTTGCAATAAATTTGTCAATACTCTCTTCATCCAAATTGATTGACATGCTGCTAATGTGGCTGTTACATACTCTGCTTCAGCGGATGAAAGTGTCACTATGGGTTGCTTTTTGGATGCCCATGTGACCACACCTATTCTAAAATGTAAGGCATGTGCAAAAGTACTCTTCCTATCATCAATGCTACCTACAAAATTAGTATCAATATAACCAATCAAACCAAAATCATTAGTTGTGAAATATAAAATTTCATATTTTGTTGTTACTGCCACATATATCAATATCTTCTTTCCAACTTGCAAATGTGAGTCTTTTGGTGACTCCATGAATCTAGAGATTAAGCTGACCCCATACATGATATCTGGTCTTATAGCTGTAAGATACATCAAACTACCAATTAGTCGTTTGAATTTTGTAGAATCAACATTAGGCCCTTTGTCTTCTTTGCTAATTTTGGTCCCTGTAGCAACTGGTGTAGGTGGTGATTTACAATTCAACATCTTAAACCTCCTTAACACATCCTTTGCATATTTAATTTGACAAATAAAAATTCCCTTCTCTGATTGTACAACTTCAATGCCCAAAAAATACTTCATTAATCTCAAATCTGTCATCTCAAATTCTTTCTTCATTGCTGATTTAAATGTATCTATAAATAAATTTTTAGTGAAAATCAAATCATCAACATACAAACACAGAATCAAAATCTGACCTTCTTTATTGATTTTTGTGTACAATATAGGCTCACTATTGCTTCTGCTGAATCCATTGTTTATCATGTATGAATCAATCATGCTATACCATGCTCTTGGTTCTTGCTTGAGACCATAGAAGGCCTTTTTCAATCTATAGACCTTTTCTTCATGTCCATGCACTTCATAACCTGGTGGTTGTTTTATATACACTTCTTCATTTAGAAAACCATTCAAGAAAGTTAATTTGACATCCATTTGATATACTTTCCCATTATTTTATGCAGCTATTGCTAAAACCATTCTAATAGTATCAAGTCTAGCAACTGGAGCAAATGTTTCATTCTAATCAATTCCATGTTCTTGTGCAAAACCTTTTGCTATTAACATTGCCTTGTGTTTTTCAATCTTACCTTCTGTATTAAATTTGGTCTTATAAACTCATTTGACTCCTATGCAATCTTTACCTTCAAGTAGATTAATTAGATCCCATGTTTGATTTCTCTCAATAACATTCATCTCTTCATCCATTGCTTTTATCCAATGTTCCTCATTAACTGTGTCTTCATAATACACAGGATCATGAGAAAAAAAGACAAAATTTGAACACAAATCTAAATTCTCTTCTTCTTGATCATAAATCTCATTCAAGTTTCTCATTTTCTTACCTTTAAATTTTGATCTTAAAGTGGCAAGAGTTGGATCTGATTCATCACTTACTTGTGAATTGGGAGTAGGATGATATGCATGACCAAATGATTCACCTTGTGCTAAGATCCTAGGTGTTCTTATTGGACTGCTTGTTCTTGATCGTGGAGAGAATTGATCACCTTGCAAATTTTGTTCTTCGGATTCTTCTTCATTTTGGGGAATTGGTGCTCCAATTGTGATGGTTCTATCAATGCTTCCATCCCATGCTTCTTCTTCTTAAAATTCCACATCTCTACTAATAATCACTTTCTTTGAAATGGGGTTATACAACTTATAAGCCTTTGATTCTTCAATATAGCCAATAAAAATGCATTTCTCACCTCTATCATCAAGTTTTATTCTCAATTTAGATAGTATAAGAGAATATGCAATACAACCAAAAATTATGAAATGATGTACACTATGCTTCTTACCACTCCAAGCTTCTTGTGGAATTCAATCCTTGACACTCTTTGTTGGGCTTCTATTTAGAATATATATTGCACATGCTACTGCTTCTGCCCAATATTCATTTGACAAATGTTTAGCCTTCAACACGCTTCTAGCCATCTCCATGATTGTTCTATTCTTACTTTCTGCTACACCATTCTGTTGTGGTGTGTACCTTGTAGTCAGTTGCCTTTTAATGACATGATATCTACAAAAATCTTGAAATTTATTAGACATATATTCACCTTCTCTATCTGATCTAAGTACCTTGATGTAAAGGCCCTTCTGCTTTTCAACCATATCCTTGAATTCTTTAAATTTTCCAAAGGCTTTTGACTTTTCCTTAAGAAAACATATCCAAGTCTTTCTGCTAAAATCATCAATGAATGTTAGAAAATAAAAACTACCTCCAAATGATGGAGTTTGCATTGGTCCACATAAATCACTAGGGACTAGCTCCAATATTACCCTTGCTCGATATGAAGCTCCTACTGGAAAGCTCTCTCTATGTTGTTTTGTCAAAATGCAACTCTCACATAAAATTCCTGGCTACTCTATTGGTTGTAATCCTTTCATATTTTTTATTTGTAACAAACTCAAACCTCCAAAATGTAAATGTCCATACTTTAAATGCCATATCCATGGTTGGTCTAAATGCATTGTTTTAAAATGGGCTTGCTCTTCTCTTTGGATGCACCGAATTTGAAGAGGGAACATTTGATTCTTGGTCATCTCCACTTTTTCTATCAACCTTCCATTTAAAAATTTGTCTAGTATTGTGTAAACATTATCCATAAAAGATACTCTGTAATTTTTTTGTACTAACTGTCCAACACTCATAAGATTATTCTTTAGTCCAGGTACAAAATAAACATCAAGAATTAATCTTCTTTCACCATTTTTTGTCAAAACATTTATTACTCCTTTACCCATTACATCCACTTTATTATCATTTCCTAATTTCACTTCAGATTTTACGAAATCATCAAGACTAATAAACAATTCTTTATTTCTAGTCATATGGTTACTGCATCCACTATCTAAAAACTAAATATCTCTAGCATTTTCTTGAGCAACATGACAAGTAAGGAATGAGATTCCAGAATTAGAATTAGATTCATTTGTGTAATTAGCATTCTGCTTATCCACATCTCCTTGTTTCTTTCTGCATTCACTTGCATAATGTCCATATTTTTTTACAGTAATAACACTAAATGTTGGATTTATCAAACCTCTGTGAATTTTGCTAGAAGTGATTGTTGCCACATCGTCTATTGTAGGAGTTTTGATTATTGTTTTCACCTTGATCTGGATTGTTCCTTCCATTTCTACCTCTACCTCTTCCTCTGCCAAATGATACCTGAGACTTGAAAGCATTCTCAAAAGAAGTATTGTTATTCCTATTCATTCTAGATTCATGTATTAACAAAGATCCCATTAATTCCTCTACTAATAACTGTTCCAAATCTTTGGTTTCCTCAATAGCTACAACTATTGCATCAAATTTGCTAGGTAAATGCCTGAGAATTTTTCCTATGATCTTTTGATCTGTTATTGTTTTTCCATTAGATCTAATTTGGTTCACAATATTCAATACTTGACCCATAAACTGGTCTATGGACTCCGAATCATTCATTTGTAAATTTTTAAAATTTCACCTAAGAGATTACAATTTAGCTACTTTCACCTTTGTATTGCCTTTATAGATAGCCTCCAAAATTTTCCATGCTGACTTGGACTTCGTTGCTACTGCAACTCTAGAAAAAATGGATTCATCTATTCCCTGTTGGATTAGAAATAGAGCTTTTGCATCCTTTTTTTTTTTTTTAAGCTCTTCCTTTTGTGCTCGAGTTAATGCCTGATGGGCAACCTCATCCTATGGTTCTACAAAGCCATTTTCTACCAAATCCTAAACAATCTTGTGAGCAAAACAATGTTCTCATTTTAATTTCCCAAAAATCATAATTCTTACCATTGAAAATGGGTATTTGGGGCTGAGAAATGTTGTTGTTTGTTGCCATGTCTCAAGCTAAACTTTTCAGAAAGAATAACAACTTCTTTAAATTTCTACTCAGTGACCTTCAAAGCTGACTGCACTTTTATCGTGCTTTTCTTCTCTACTTGGATCATATTGGTAGGATCTTACTACGTCGCTGTGAAGGCGTCAACCAGTCTTCTTAGTTGTATTGGATTTAACAAACTCTTTCCCATTGTCTTCTGCATATTCAATAGTGAAACACCATCTACATTCATGTTTCTGATTTTAGCAGTCCTTGCACACCACAAATGTGCTACTCAGCTATGGCTGCACCTTCTTTATAGGTTCAGCAGCTACTGCTACTCCAACTCAACTACGCTCACTCACACAATCTACTTGTTTCTTCAGGGTCTTGCACCCATGCACTACAATGTTTTTTCAATGCAGGCTGCAATCTTATCACGCCTTCACCTAGGTGTTTCTTCTCCATCAGAGCTATGCTGCTACGCCTTTCTCCATGTTGGTTGGTCTTTGCTTCTTCTCCAACTCAGCGATCTACCTGGATCTCCAAGCACTTGCACTCGTCTCTTCTCATGAACTGCTACCTACTAACTGCTCTTGTTGGCAGTGCTTCACTCTTCTCTAAATAGCATCCCACAAACTGTCAGGTTCCTCTCCAATAATATTGTTGCTGCCGCTATAACTTTCCAACATCAACACCATCTAATTTGATACCAATTTGTGAGGGTAGAGACAAATAAAAATAGCAGAAACTAAAATACATAGACCTTCCTGCTACAACAATAACAAATTTTTATTGAATCCTTTTTTTTAATTCTCTGTTTTGAAAACAACGATCAAGATCTACATATATAGAATTAAAAATAAACTAAAATAATGTTTAAACTACTGTAACTAAGACTAATGTTCATGCAAACTGTTTTAACTAAAACTAATGTTCATGCAAACTGCTTGCATGATGGAGTCTAACCATGCAAAGTGGAGAAATTAGAACTGCAGTTATAAAAAAAACTCAACTTCTAAGCGTAGTAAGTTTTCTAACAATGTCTGAGAAGGACCCTCTTTCAATGATGACGGACGGAAAATGATCTCCTTTTAACTCTAGCTCTTCCAAATGATTTAACATTCTTGATGATGTGTATGAGAACTCTTACAATGATCATCTGCAAAGCTTAAGCACTTTCAACTAGAAAGGGGCCTAGAATTTACAATTAATTCAATTCAAAATGTTAGTTTTTGCTAAACAATCCTTGTATAACTATACCTTCAAATTACATTGTCTAATACTTATCTACTAGTTAATGTGAAAATATGAATGGAGGAAAGAATAATTAAATACTACCATATTCGGTAACTTTGATATCATTTTTAACTTCTGACAAGACCTCAATTCGTAACAACTAGGTGATAAATCCACTTCAACCAGATCACGAAGGTCTTTTAGAATGAGAGATTGAAGACTATGACAATGCTTGGCACTGACTGAGATCTTTTCTAAAAGCTCCACATGAATATTTTGTATTTTTTCAAGGCTCACCATAGGAGACTCAGCGTCTCTACTTTTATCAAAAGACTAGATTCTCATTTAATGTTAAGTCCCTCAAAAACAAACTTTTGAGCTTAGTAAGCTTTATAAGAGATTTGGAGAAGGACCATCCTTCAATACGAAAGTGCTCTCGATTAGAAAGCTTTCCTATTAGCTCTAACACTTCCAGATAATAAAACATTTGTAACGATGAGAATGGAAACTCTTGGAACAAGCAATAATAAAACCTCAGCTTTTTCAACTGGAAAGGGGCCTAGAAATAAAAATTAATTTGATATAAACTTTTATCAAATGAAAAACAATCCTTATAGAACTAGCATTTTCACAATACATCGTCTGATATTTATCTACTGTTAAATGTCAAAATATGGTGGGAAAAAGGGGAACAAAATACCATCCTATAGCTCTGTGATAAATTTTTAAAGCTCCCCCAAGAAATTCTCAAACATTACAAATTTTGTAAAGGAATCCATGACGGAATAATTTCCGTTTGCCCCTCCCTATTACCCGTGCTAAGCCAAAGCCACAATAAACTATTCTTGGTCTCTGTGCATTCATTTACATTCCTAGGAAGTATGTAATATGGACATGTTTTTATAGACTGAATTGTCTCCAACAATAGTATGGAGGAACCTCAAAGTCTAGCTAGAGTTTCATCGAGGATTTCCTTAAATTTCTTACCTTCCTGCGCTCACTAGAATATATAAGTATTTTTAGAAACATAAACTGCAAAGCTACATATTTTTAAGATTTGGAATATAAGTAAAGCAGAATATAAAGGGAAAATTGTACTAAAAATTTCAAATGCTTGGGATGCCATAGGCGTCTTGGACTGATCTGTTCATCTGCTATTTTTCTACCCAAATCAGGAACATGATCATGCATTCCCAAAGCACAATCAAACCTCCCATCTTGTTCGATTGTAATAAGACACCTATTTTTTAGGGTCTCAAGTGAATGCTCAGCATTGGATTGCGATTGTTTTGCTCTCCTTTCTTCTTGGCGCCTTCCTGCTGGCTGATTTCCTAACCAGGCTCTGATACCAATTTGTTAGAATCAAGAGAGCATGTAAAAAAACAAGAACTCAAACAAATAAACATGAACAAAACCCAAATGCTACAGCAATTTCTTGAAAGAAAAGATTTTATTTATCTTCAATTTTTCTTGCTTACAATGCTATGCCCAAGCATCTTTAAATAGATTTGAATCCAAACAATAATTAGAAAAACAAACTCAAGACTAATTTTAGTCTTATATGCAAACTAACTGTTTGTCTAACTGACTGAATGTGAACTACTTCTTTAACAGTTTAACTAACTGTTTGATAACTGATTGTTCACTAACTGATTGCATGAGGAGTGGAAAAATTAACTCTTGTTTATCTTGAGTTTTTAACACTCCCCCTTAATTTTTACCACTTACAATTTTAGCATTTACAATGCCTAAATTTTGTCTCAAATAATTAAAGGTCTCTTTTGCTAATGCCTTTGTAAATAGATCTACCAATTGATCTTCAAATCTGTAGAAGTCTAGATGGATTTCTCTATTGTTCACTAACTCTCTGATAAAGTGAAATCTTGTATCTATATGCTTGTTCCTCTTGTGAAACACATGATTTTTTGATAATGTGATTGCTGATTTGTTATCACAGAAGATTGGTGTTGACTCCTTTTATACTTGTAATAAATCTTTCAATATTCTTCTCATCCAAGTTGCTTGACATGTTGCTGATGTGGCTGCAACATACTCTGCTTCAGTTGATGAAAGTGTCACTATAGGTTGCTTTTTGGATGCCCATGTGACCACACTTGTGCTTAAAAGAAAGGCATGTCCAGAATTACTCTTCCTATCATCAACGCTACCTACAAAATCACTATCTATAAAACCAATCAAACTAAAATCATTAGTTGTGGAATATAAAATTCCATATTCTGTAGTTCCTGCCACATATTTTAATATCCTTTTTCCAACTTGCCAATGTGAGTCTTTCGGTGACTCCATGAATCTTGAGATTAAACTAACCCCATAAATGATATCTGGTCTAGTAGCTGTAAGGTACATCAAACTTCCAACTAATGTTTTGAATATTGTAGAATTAATATTAGACCCTTGGTCTTCTTTGCTAAGTTTAGTCCCTATAGCAACTCGTGTAGGTGTTGGTTTACAATTCAGCATCTTAAATCTCCTTAACACATCCTTTGCATATTTAGTTTGACAGATACAAATTTCTTTCTCTGATTGTACAACTTTTATTTCCAAAAAATACTTCATTAATCCCAAATTTGTCATTTCAAATTTTTTCTTCATTGCTGATTTAAAAGTGTCTATAGACAAATTTCCAGTAAAAATCAAATCATCAACATATAAACATACAATCAAAATCTGACCTTGTTTATTGATTTTTGTGTACAAAGTTGGCTCACTATTGCTTCTGTTGAATCCATTGTTTGTCATATAAGAATCAATCCTACTATACCATGTTCTTGGTGCTTGCTTGAGACCATAAAGAGCCTTCTTCAATCTGTAAATTTTTTCTTCATGTCCTTGTACTTCATAACCTGTGGGTTGTTTCACATACACTTCTTCATCTAGAAAACCATTCAAGAAAGCTAATTTTACATCCATTTGATATACATACCAATTATTTTGAGTAGCTATAGATAATACTATTCTAACAGTATCCAATCTAGCAACTGGAGCAAATGTTTCATTATAGTCAACTCCATGTTCTTGTGCAAAACCTTTTGCTACTAACCTTGCCTTGTGCTTTTCAACATTTCCATATACATCAAATTTTGTCTTATAAACCCATTTGACTCCTATACAATCCTTACCTTCAGGTAAAATAGTTAGATCCCATGTTTGATTTCTTTTAATAGCATTCAACTCTTCATCCATTGCTTTTAGCCAATGTTCCTAATTAACTGTTTCTTCATAATACATAGGGTCATGAGTGAAAAGAGCAAAATTTGAAACCAAATCTAATTTCTCTTCTTGATTATAAATCTCATTCAAATTTCTCATTTTCTTACCTTTCAATCTTGCTATTAAAGTAGCAAGAGTTGGATCTGATTCTTCACTTACTTGTGAATTTGGAGTAGGGTGACATACATGACTAGATGATCCACCTTGTTCAAACCTTCTACGTGTTCTTATTGGAGTGCTTGTGCCTGCTTGTGGAGAGGATTGACCACCTTGCAAATTTTGTTCTCCAGAAACTTCTTCATCTTGTGGAATTGGTGCTCCATCTGTGATGGTGCTACCATCCCATGCTTCTGCTTCCTTAAATTCAACATCTCTACTAATAATCACTTGCTTTGAAATTGGGTTATACAACTTATAAGCCTTAGATTCTTCACTATAGCCAATAAAAATGCATTTCTCACCTCTATCATCAAGCTTTCTTCTCAATTTAGATGGTATAAGAGAATATGCAACACAACCAAAAATTCTGAAATGATATACACTATATTTCTTACCACTCCACGTGTCTTATGGAATTCGATCTCTGACACTCTTTATTGGGATTCTATTTAGAATATACACTGCACATACTACTGCTTCTGCCCAATATTCATTTGACAAGTGTCTGGCTTTCAAAATGCTTCTTGCCATTTCCATGATTGTCCTATTCTTTCTTTCTGCTACACCATTCTGCTGTGGTGTGTACCTTGTAGTCAATTGCCTTTTGATTCCATGATATCTGCAAAAATCTTGAAATTGATTAGACATATATTCACATCCTCTATCTGGTCTAAGTACCTTGATATAATGGCCACTCTGCTTTTCAATTATTGCCTTGAATTCTTTAAACTTTCCAAAGGCTTCAAACTTATTCTTGAGAAAGTATATCAATGTCTTTCTACTAAAGTCATCAATGAAGGTTAGAAAATAAGTACTACCTCCTAATGATGTAGTTTGCATTGGTCCACATAAATCACTATGGACTAGCTCCAATATTACCTTTGCTCTATATGAGCCTCCTACTGGAAAGCTCTCTCTATGTTGTTTTTCCAAAATACAACTGTCACATGAACTTCTTGGCTTTTCTATTGGTGGTAAACCCTTCACCATATTTTTCTTCTGTAACAAATTTAAACCTCCAAAATGTAAATGTCCATACCTTAAGTGCCATAACCATGATTGGTCTAGCTGCATGGATTTGAAGTGGGCTTCCTCTTCTCCTTGGATGCACTGAATATGAAGAGGGAACATCCGATTCTTGGTCATCTCCACTTTACCTATCAACCTGTCACTTGGAAACTTGTCTAATATTGTGCAAACATTATCCATAAAAGACACTCTGTAACCTTTCTGTACTAACTGACCAACACTCAAAAGATTATGTTTTAGTCTAGGTACAAAATAAACATCAGGTATAAACCTTCTTTCACCATTCTTAGCCAAAACATTTATTACACCTTTACCCATGACATCTACTATGATATCATTTCTTAATTTCACTTTTGATCTTAAAGAATCATCAAGACTAGCAAAAAATTTGTTATTCCCTATGATATGATTATTGCATCCACTATCTAGGAACCAAATATCTCTAGCTTTTTCTTGAGTAACATTACAAGTAAGAAATAAGCTTCTAGGATTAGAACTAGATTCACCTGGATTAGAACTAGATTCACATGTGTAATTAGCATTTTACTTGTACACATATCCTTGTTTACTTCTGCAGTCACTTGCATAATGACCATATTTCTTGCAGTAATAACATTGAACATTAGATTTATCAAACCTCTGTGAACTTTGCTGGAAGTGATTGTTACTACGTCCTCTACTGCTGTAATTTTGATTACTATTTTCACCTTGATCTAGATTATTCCTTCCAGTTCTACCTCTGCCTCTTCCTCTGAAGCTTGACCTTCCTCTTCCTCTACCAAATGATACCTATGACTTGAAAGCATTCTCAAGAGAAGAGTTATTCCTATTCATTTTAGATTCATGTGTTAACAAAGAACCCATTAATTCATCTACAGATAATTGTTCTAAATCCTTGGTTTCCTCAATAGCTACAACTATTGCATCAAATTTACTGGATAAACTTCTAATTATCTTCTCTATAATCTTCTAATCCATGAGTGTTTCTCTATTAGATCTAATTTGATTCACTAAATTCAAAACTTGACCCATAAACTGGTCTATTGAATCTAAATCATTCATTTGAAAATATTCAAAGCTTCTCCTAAGAGATTGCAATTTAGCAATTTTTACCTTTGTATTACCTCTATAGGTAGTCTCCAAGATTTTCCATGCCTCTCTGGATCTTATTGCTGCTACAACTCTGGAAAATATAGATTCATCCAATGTCTGTTGGATGAGAAATAAAGCTTTTGCATCTTTTTTTCTATTCTCTTTAAGCTCATCCTTTTGTGCTTGACTTAACACCAGATGGGCTGCATCGTCCTGCGATTCTACAAAACCACTCTCTACCAAATCCCATACATCTTGTGAGCAAAATAAAGTTATCATATTAATTGCCCAAAAATCGTAATTCTTACCATTGAAAATGGGAATTTGAGGCTGTAAAATACTATTGTTCGCTGCCATGTCTCATGCTAGAATGGCTTTCTGGTTGTTGTTTCTGAAACACTGTTGCCAACATCGGTTACACTGCCACAGTCAGTCAGATAATACTGTCGATGTCAGTCTTGGATGCGATCGATGTCGGTTAAACTGTCAATGTCAGTCACTACACTGCCTACTGGCAATTCCTGCATTTTTCCTTCACGCATTGGACTGCGACTGCTTCATGCTCCTTTCTTCTTGGCGCCTCCCTGCTGGCTGCTTTCCTAACCAGGCTCTGATACCAATTTGTTAGAATCAAGAGAGCATGCAAAAAACAAGAACTCAAACAAATAAACATGAACAAAACCCAAATGCTATAGCAATTTCTTGAAAGAAAAGATTTTATTGATCTTCAATTTTCCTTGCTTACAATGTTGTGCCCAAGCATCTTTAAATAGATTTGAATCCAAGCAATAATTAGAAAAACAAACTCAAGACTAATTTTAGTCTTTACATGCAATCTAACTATTTGTCTAACTGACTGAATGTGAACTACTTCTTTAACAGTTTAACTAACTATTTGATAACTGATTATTCACTAACTGATTGCATGAGGAGTGGAGAAATTAACTCTTGTTCATCTTGAGTTTCTAACAAATCATGCATTCCCAAAGCACAATAAAACCTCCCATCTTGTTCGATTGTAACAAGACACCTATTTTTTAGGGTCTCAAGTGAATGCTCAGCATTCCACTCAGATCCTCCCCATATTGTCATAGCCACATCCTCCTCTTTAGATATAAAGAAACATGCAATATCCATAAAGATTTGTTTTTCCTCACTATCGAGAGCATCAGTGCTTATTTTGAGCATCTGTCTTTTTTCTCCAGGCAATGTCTTACGAACTTTAGTCAATTCCCACTGCCAACAGGGCTTATCTCCACCATAAACATGGCTACCCAGGACCTGCAGAGGCAAAGGCAAACCTCCGCAAGCTTCCACAAAGCTTTGAACCGAGTCCTCATATCCAATGGCAGGACCTGAAGTGCCGAAAGCATGTTGAAAGAAAAGCTCTATTCTAGTATCTAAATTCATCTCTTTCAACTTATATCGACAAGTAATTTTAGCTCACTTAAGCACCTTTTCATCCCTAGTTGTGACAAGTACCAAACTCCCACAAGTCAATCTATCTCTAGCAAATAGACTATTTAATTGGTCCTCATTATCAATATCATCTATATTAATAAGGAAGGTTAAATCTGGGTCGCACCTTCCTAAGCGACTACTCAAACAAGAGTATCCTTCAGCTATATGTTGAAATTTGTCATCTTCACTGAAGAGAACCTCGAGAAGCTTCCTTTGCAACGAAAGCAATTTACCTTTTGTGGATGCTTCTTGCACGTCGAACAGAAAACATGCTGCAGAGTATTCTGAATGCCTTAAGTCTAAGAATTCTTTAGAGAGAGTTGTCTTCCCAATCCCTCCCATACCAAAGATGCCAATTATGTTTGCTTTCTCCTTACTATTTTTGAAGAGGTGGGTTTGAGTTTCAAAATCTTGTATAAGTACATTAAGTCCCACTGGACTTTTGACCAATGGTAAGGGCTTTGTTCTTTCTACCACTTTTACAACAGTAGTGATTATGTCTTTGCACAGCTTCTCTGTACAATGGCATATCCCTTTAATGGGCTTGTCTCCCACTTTAACAATCTCTTCCTCTTTCAGTAACTCTTTACACAGCTCTTCGTGATTACTGAAAAATTGTAGGAACAACAAAATTTTAATTAGAAAAATGTTCACCGCAAATAACAAAACATTCACAAGAAAAAAAGCCACCAACGATCAGACCTACACAATAAAGGAGTCTTACTGATTATAACTGTTGAAAACGTAACCAAAGATTTTTGAAGCAGAGTCGAGGGCTCCTTTAGAATGGTCAAGTTTGTCTGGGTACCTACCCTTCTCTTTGAATTTAGTAAAGGCGTCTGCATACACACCATTTTTTATGTAGCGAATTTCCCAAGGCTGCACAACGTAAACTGAAGGGAAATATGGAACAAAAAAATAAACAAGAAAACAAGAACTGTTAACCTGGAACTCAGAAAGCTACTGCTTCTTGATAAACAAAATTTTATTGATCTTCAATTTTCCATTGATTACATTGTGCGTCGAAGCGTCTTTAAATAGATTTAGAATCCAAACAATAACTGAAAATAGACTCATCTATAATTAACTTCAACTACTTAACTAACTGCTTGTTAAGTGCTCAAACAAACTCATATCTAACTGATTGTTAACTAACTCAATCCTAACTGTCAGTTTACTAACTGATGCTCAACAAATTGCTTGCATGACAACCGTAGGGAGGTGGGAGAAATTATATCTAAATAAATTGACTTTTTAACACTCCCCCTTAATTTCTACCACTTACAATTTTAGCATTTACAATGCCTAAATTTTGTCTCAAATAATCAAAGGTCTCTTTTGGTAATGCCTTTGTAAATATATCTGCTAGTTGATCTTCAGATCTACAAAAGTCTAGATGGATTTCTCCATTGTTCACTAATTCTCTGATAAAGTGAAATCTTGTATCTATGTGCTTGCTCCTCTTGTGAAACACATGATTTTTTGATAAAGCTATTGCTGATTTGTTATCACAGAAGATTGGTGTTGGCTCCTTCTGTGCCTGTAGTAAATCTTTCAATATTCTTCTCATCCATGTTGCTTGACATGCTGCTGATGTGGCTGCAACATACTCTGCTTCAACTGATGAATGTGTCACTATAGGCTGCTTTATGGATGCCCATGTGACCACACCTGTGCCTAAAATAAAGACATGTCTAGAAGTACTCTTCCTATCATCAACGCTACCTGCAAAATCACTATCTGTAAAACCAATCAAACTAAAATTGTTAGTTGTGGAATATAAAATTCCATAATTTGTAGTTCCTACCACATATCTTAATATCCTTTTTCCAACTTGCCAATGTGAGTCTTTTGGTGACTCCATGAATCTTGAGATTAAACTAACCCCATAACTGATATCTTGTCTAGTGGCTATAAGATACATCAAACTACCAACTAGCCTTTTGAATGTTGTGGAATCAACATTAGACCCTTGGTCTTCTTTGCTAAGTTTAGTCCCTGTAGCAACTGGTGTAGGTGCTGGTTTACAATTCAGCATCCTAAATCTTTTTAACACATCTTTTGCATATTTTTTTTGACAGATAAATATTCTTTTCTCTAATTGTTCAACTTCTATTCCCAAAAAATACTTCATTAATCCCAAATCTATCATTTCAAATTCATTCTTCATTGTTGATTTAAAAGTGTCTACAGACAAATTTTCAGTAAAAATCAAATCATCAACATATAAACACAATTAAAATTTGACCTTCTTTGCTGATTTTTGTGTACAAAGTAGGCTCACTATCGCTTCAGCTGAATCCTTTGCTTATCATATAAGAATCTATCCTGCTATACTATGCTCTTGGTGCTTGCTTAAGACCATAAAGATCCTTCTTTAATTTGTAAACTTTTTCTTCATGTCCTTGAACTTCATAACCTATGGGCTGTTTCACATATACTTCTTCATCTAGAAATCCATTCAAAAAAGCTAATTTTACATCCATTTAATATACATACCAATTATTTTGAGCAGCTATGGATAATACCATTCTTACAGTATCCAGTCTAGCAACTGGTGCAAATGTTTCATTATAGTCAACTCCATGTTCTTGTGCAAAACCTTTTGCAACTAACCTTGCCTTGTGCTTTTCAACATTTCCATCTGCATCAAATTTAGTCTTATAAACTCATTTGACTCCAATAAAATCCTTACCTTTAGGTAAAGTAGTTAGATCCCATCTCTGATTTCTTTCAATAGCATTCAACTCTTCGTCCATTGTTTTTAGCCAATGTTTCTCATTAACTGCTTCTTCATAATACATTGGGTCATGAATGAAAAGAGCAAAATTTGAAACCAAATCTAATTTATCTTCTTCTTGATTATAAATCTCACTCAAACTTCTCATCTTCTTACCTTTAATTCTTGATCTCAAGGTAGCAAGAGTTGGATCTGATTCATCACTTACTTGTGAATTTGGAGTAGGGTGACTTGCATGACTAGATTCACCTTGTTCAAACCTTCTAGGTGTTCTTACTGGTGTGCTTGTGCTTGCTTGTGGAGAGGATTGTCCACCTTGCAAATTTTGTTCTTCAGAAACCTTTTCATCCTGTGGAATTGGTGCTCCATCTATGATGGTGCTACCATCCCATGCTTCTGCTTCCTTAAATTCAACATCCCTACTAATAATCACTTGCTTTGAAATTGTGTTATACAACTTATATGCCTTTGATTCTTCAAAATAGCCAATAAAAATGTATTTCTCACCTCTATCATCAAGTTTATTTCTCAATTTAGATGGTATAAGAGAATATGCTACACAACCAAATTTTTTGAAATGATTTACACTATATTTCTTACCACTCCACGCTTCTTGTGGAACTCGATCTCTGACACTCTTTGTTGGGCTTTTGTTTAGAACATACACTGCACATGCTACTACTTCTGCCCAATATTCATTTGAAAAGTGTTTGGCTTTCAACATGCTTCTTTCCATTTCCATGATTGTTCTGTTCTTTCTTTCTGCTACACCATTCTGTTGTGGTGTGTACCTTGTAGTCAATTGCCTTTTGATTCTATGATACCTTCAAAAATCTTGAAATTGATTAGACATATATTCACCTCCTCTATCTGATCTAAGTACTTTGATATAATGGCCACTCTGCTTTTCAACCATTGCCTTGAATTCTTTAAATTTCCAAATGCTTCAGATTTGTTTTTGAGAAAGTAGATCCAAGTCTTTCTGCTAAAGTCATCAATGAAAGTTAGAAAATAAGTACTACCTCCAAATGATGGAGTTTGCATTGGTCCACATAAATCACTATGGACTAACTCCAATATTACCTTAGCTCTATATGAGCCTCCTACTGGAAAACTTTCTCTATGCTGTTTTGCCAGAATACAACTGTCACATGAACTTTCTGGCTTTTCTATTGGTGGTAAACTCTTCACCATATTTTTCTTCTGTAATAAATTTAAACCTCCAAAATGTAAGTGTCCATACCTTAAGTGCCATAGCCATGATTGATTTAGCTACATGGATCTTGAAGTGTGCTTCCTCTTTTCCTTGGATGCATTGAATGTGAAGAGGGAACATGCAATTCTTGGTCATCTCCACTTTTCCTATCAACCTGTCACTTGGAACCTTGTCCAATATTGTGCAGACATTATCCATAAAAGATACTCTGTAACCTTTCTGCACTAACTAACCAACACTCAAATGATTATGTTTTAGTCTAGGTACAAAATAAACATCAGGTATAAACCTTCTTTCACCATTCTTGGCCAGAACATTTATGACACCTTTGCCCATGACATCTACTGTGATATCATTTCTTAATTTCACTTCTGATTTCACAGAATCATCAAGACTAGCAAAAAATTCTTTATTCTCCTGTCATATGATTACTGCATCCACTGTCTAAAAACCAAATATCTTTAGCTTTTTCTTGAGTAACATTACAAGTAAGAAACATACTTCCAGGATTAGAACTAGATTTACCTGTGTAATTAGCATTCTGCTTGTACACATATCCTGGTTTATTTCTACAGTCACTAGCATAATGACCATATTTCTTGCAGTAATAACATTGAACATTAGATTTATCAAATCTCTAAGAACCTTGCTATGAGTGGTTGTTGCCATGTCCTCTATTGCTATAGTTTCCTCTACTACTGTAGTTTTGATTACTGTTCTCACCTTCATCTGAATTGTTCCTTCCATATCGGCCTCTGCCTCTTCCTCTAAAGCTTGACCTGGCTCTTCCTCTTCCTCTGCCAACTGATACCTGTGACTTGAAGGCATTCTCAAGAGAAGAGTTATTCCTATTCATTCTGGATTTATGTGTTAACAAAGAACCCATTAATTCATCTACAGATAATTGTTCCAAATCCTTAGTTTCCTCAATAGCTACAACTATAGCATCAAATTTACTGGGTAAACATCTAAGTACTTTCTCTATGATCTTCTGATCTGTGATAGTTTCTCCATTAGGTCTAATTTGATTCACTATATTCAAAACTTGACCCATAAACTGATCTATTGATTCTGATTCATTCATTTGCAAATTTTCAAAACTTCTCCTTAGAGATTGCAATTTAGCAATTTTTACCTTCGTATTACCTCTATAGGTAGTCTCCAGGATTTTCCATGCCTCTCTAGATCTCGTTGCTGATGCAACTCTAGAAAATATCGATTCATCGAATCCCTGTTGGATTATAAATAAGGCTTTTACATCTTTCTTTCTGTTCTCTTTAAGGTGGTCCTTTTGTGCTTGATTTAACGCCAGATGGGCTGCCTCATCGTGCGATTCTACAAAACCACTTTCTACCAAATCCCATACATCTTGTGAGCAAAATAAAGTTCTCATCTTAATTGCCCAAAAATCGTAATTCTTACCATTGAAAATGGGAATTTGAGGCTATGAAATACTATTGTACGCTGCCATTTCTCACACAATCTGTGTTCACAGCTTCCTGCACGCTTCTTCTCAATCTTTCTTTCAACGGTCTTGCTCTTATTTTATTTGCTAGCTTTGCGTTGACTGTTGACTGCACCTTTTCCTTTGACTGATCAGATTTTATTTTTTATCTTTTTTGGGTTACCAAAACTACTGTGCTAACCTATGGTCTGCAGGCTTTTTCTTTGGCTGCGTCTATTTCAAACGGCTCAGTCTGAAAATATTTTGTGAACGCTTTTCTTCACTGCTCTGCTACGTCGGAGCAAAGAAGAGATGAGCTCAGTCTGAACAGCCGCGCTTGACTGCTGACTAAGTGGCTTATGGCGTCCCCACGACTTCTACATAGGTGTCATACTAAATTCAGCGATCGCCAAAAATTGCGCGACTTCTCCTTATTTGGGGCTGTAAATTCTGACTTTACTTGCTATGGCGCCTCAAAAAAAAACTTTCTTTCTAACAAGCCTCTTCCTGCACTAATAGTGGATGATCTGTGCGATTTTTGTTTTGACTTCTGCTGTGCATCCTTCACACTATTGACTGCTATGACTTCTACGACCTTCTTGCTGGGCGTGGACTGCTGCGCACTTCTGCTACATCTAACAGGGACCTTTCTTGCTGGATGCCTCTTCTTGGCGCTTTTTCTTGTTTCTAACCTGTGCTGTGATACCAATTTGAAGGGAAATATGGAACAGAAAAATAAACAAGAAAACAAGAACTGTTAACCTGAAACTCAGAAAGCTACTGCTTCTTGATAAACAAAATTTTATTGATCTTCGATTTTCCCTTGATTACATTGTGCGCCCAAGCGTCTTTAAATAGATTTAGAATCCAAACAATAACTGAAAATAGACTCATCTATAATTAACTTCAACTACTTAACTAACTGCTTGTTAAGTGCTCAAACAAACTCATATCTAACTGATTGTTAACTAACTCAATCCTAACTGTCAGTTTACTAACTGATGCTTAACAGCTTGCTTGCATGACAACAGTAGGGAGGTGGGAGAAATTATCTCCAAATAACTTGACTTTCTAACATAAACTACAGGAATAAACAGAGCATTTGTTTGTTGTAGCATAAGGACGAGCTCGTCTAAACACCAAACGGACTCCGCATATCCTTTTGTAAAGATAACGATTTGAACTGAGGAAGAACAAATCGCATCTCGTATGGTGGAAGGAATTGAATCTCCTGCATCAAACTACTGGGAATCAAGAAATGCCCGGCATTTCCCATCTTGAATATGCTTGTAAAGTACCAGAGCCAGGGTATGTTTGACATCTGGGCCACGGTGGTTGATGTATGCATCGTATAATTTTGGAGATACCTTTGTATTATTGGTTTTGCTTAGAGACTCGAAGCACACCAGAGGACCCTGTTGGTGGGACGAAGAAGCAGCAGCAGCCATGTATGCAATACTTTAGAACTGACGAGGAAAATGTTAATGATTGTGTATGGAAATAATAATTGAGGATGGATTGCATTGCTGGGAAGAAATATAAAAAGATTTTGCGAAAGATAACTAGAAAATCAATGCCCTATTTATCCCTGCCCGCGTGCACACCATCGAACAATTCAACTCCTAGACAAAAATATCGATATATAAGAGCGACATTTTGTTTTTAATTGAAAGAATGGAATCTTCCAATCGTATTTTGATTTATTGGGAAGGAGCGGAAACATTCTTAATTATTTTTTTTGGGTTTCGTTTATGATGGAAGTTCACACGATTCTCCCGATGTACGAGGAAGTCTTCCTGTTTATTGGTACCTGCCTTTAGTCATGGTATTATAGTTTTTCCCGTATGCGATTACTTCAATTCAAAAGCATGCGAGACAATGAAAATAATTTATTACATGGAAAAATAACGATTTGACAATGTCAAAATCTTATTATTATTTTCTCCGGCTTGCATAAAACGCTGATTAAATGGACTCGATTGTTTCGAATAAAATCGAAGGAAAACCATGAATGTTTTATAGAACTATGGACAACAACACAACCAACGCATCTGTTACAACTTTTGGCTGCATACGATTAACAAGATTTTATGTTTTCAAGGTTTGTTTGTATGCGGCATTCCAAAACAGTGGTGACAACTGCAGCGATATTATCTACAAAGCTTTGCCACCTATCACATAGAGTCCGCATATGGAGGGCAAAAGTGGCCTTTAAGTATGTTGGAAGCTCTTCAAAGTTATTTGTACGAGTTTTTTTAGCTGTTTTTGTCGAAGTTTTCATAGGTTTGTAGCATGTTTGAAATGAAATGAAATGAAAGATTTTAATGACATTTACGAGATTAAACAGTTTAAAGAACGAATGGTCGAAACATCAAGACATTCTTCTATTCTTTTCGATATCAGAGTTTCTACTATGAAGCTTGATCCATAAACCAGCTGTATTGTACAACCTATGATCCTCAAAAAGCTTACTTAGGCTACCTACTTTCAAACTATTTTCATATTGACTCCGAATATTCGCATATGTTGCACATTCAATGATGAAATACCTTTCAGTTTCAACCACTTCTTTGATGTAGAAAATGCAAGTTCTTTCATCCCATTCTTCCTTTGGAACCATCCATCTACTAGTTTTGCACCTAAGACAATGCGACCCAGTTCTCAATTAGGCCACTAAAATCCTAGCCTTGCCTTTAAACTCAGCGAGCATATAAGCCTTCTTACCATGTTCCCACGTGGGGTTGAATTCTTTAATATAATGCACTTTTTCCTATCCATTCCAATTTGTCCATATGGTAATCCTGAATTTTCATAAAACAAACTTCTTTATTTTCTGGTTGTTGTTAGGACATTCTTGTAAATTAATGTCCCACTTGGCCAACCATTTATTGTTCTACTTCATCCATGTCTTCTTCCTCTGATTTAGTTTCTCCTCTACGGTCATTTTCGGCCAGCGATGATTATCCATGTTTCCAACCTTTTTTAAATAGTTTAGTAGCCTAATTACCACTGAAGCCTCTATTGGAAACGTTCTTACTTCAGCTAAAAAGATCTCATAGGGGACCATCATTTTGAATTTAAAGTTGCTAGCTATCAGGGGTTTCTGAATTATTTCTACATGCCTTCACTTGTAGTTTGACATGCTACTACCCCAAACGTCAAAACCATAGATGACAACCGGTGTGATCAGCAAATCAAAAAGTATTTTTTTTGGTTTTCCAATATCATAATTCAGCGTTCCTACACCTATTTTGAAGAAGGTAAGATGCCCTCCATCAACCTTGGATTCTCTTCAATCTGCATGTATCCCAACTGAGTCTATTGTGAAAATCAATTCCCATGTATTTGTACTCTTGTACTATCTCAAGTGGGCTCCCTTCAAAAATAAAATTAGCCTGTTACTTTATCCTTTTAAGGAAAAAATAATGACTTAGGTCTCACTAATATTCACTTGCATCCTGACTCCGTGACAAAAGAGCTCCAAAGACTTTAAATCTTCTCTCAAATCATTAGCTTAGATTCTGAAAAACCCTATTACATTATTCATATTGAGTTGTCCTTCACTAATAAGTAATGACTTACAACTTATAACATTATATGTGAAAATTTTAAAAATTGAACACCAAATTTTTTTTTTGAAATGTTTGGGGACCTCCTCCACTTCAATTTCATTGTGAGCTTCACTGCGCGTCATGTATGTAAATGAGCTAAAATGCCCAGTGTCATCCGAACAGCTTAACCCTAAAGCACACTTTTTGGTGGTCATGTGCGTAGGTTAACTAGCCCACTTGTTTTCCATCTCGGTATCCTCATCCTTGAACTTTTTCATTGTTACTTCCTCAACGCATGCCAAAATATTCAATTAGTCATAAATACTACATATTATTGCAGTTAAAGCACTTCCTTGGAAGGTCTGAATACCTGTAATTTTAACCCCTTTACCACTATTACGACCTGATTTTGGATTTATTTAATTGGCTACTCCCTCTCTTTAATAAGGCCTTCTTGAGATCTCCAGTGCCAAGCCCATTTCCCTTTTCCAAATCATCGATGTAGTCCATTTTGTTTATAATGGTGAAATCCCCGGTGACCTAACTTTGTGAAAGTATATATTTACTCTTCTGCACAATTCAAACCCAAAGTCTAACTTTCAATAGTGCCAAAAAAATTATATGGATAAGTTGGAATATTTTTAAATATATAAAAATAAATTATTGTCTAGAAAGAAATTAAAAAGTAAGACACATCAAAATATATGCAATCATTCTTCATAATAATAAAGATCAAATACAATATATTTATTGAATTGCATGTGAACATACTTTTCTTAAAAATAAATAAAATATTTTAAAATTTATCTACATAATAAAAATGAAGCAACTTGCATGAAATACAAACTAAAGCTATTTATAGCCTTTCTAAGGCTTTATTTTTTTTAAAATAGATTAACTAATATTAAAAACATTGCATGTTGTTATCTATTATAAAACTAGGACTCAACATCAATTAACCCATTCTTCCCCTTGATGTTGTGTGAACTAACAATTTGATCTCAGAGTTTCAAAAAATGAACTTTTGATATAACTTTAGTGAAGATATCTATAGCATGTTTCTGTGTGTTTATATACTTCGATTTTACATATTTATTTTGAACTAGATCTTAAATAAAATGGTACGTCAAATCAAAATGCTTTGACCATTGTCATGCACTAGATTCTTGGCTCATTTGATAGCACTTACATTATCACAAAATATCATTGTAAGTTGATGTTTCTCTCCAATTTCTTCTAAAACCTTTTAGAGCCACAATGCTTGTGTACCTACTGAAGTGACTGGAATATATTTTGCTTATGTAGATGAAAGAGCAACTAAAATTTACTTCTTTGAACTCCATGTAACCAAATTACAACCAAGTGAAAAATAATTCTCATATGTTGACTTTTCTGTCATCCAAACTACTTCCTCAATCAGAATCACTAAAGCCAACAAGTTCAAACTTTTTAGAGGTGTAATAATGAATACCATAATTTGTAGTATCTTTCACATACCTTAATATCCTCTTGGTTTCTTTCATACGAATTTTAGATGGCTCAAGCATATATTTGTATACAAGAGAAATTGAATAAGTAATATCTAGTCTTGTGTGAGTTAGAAATATTAAGCTTCTAATAATACTTCTATAAGTTGTCTCATCAACTCTTTTAGCACCATATTCTCTACATAGTATAACTCCATGAGCCGTTGGAGTGGAGACTGGTTTACAATCAATCATATTAAATTTCTTCAACATATCATTTGTATATTTTATTTGATAAATGAATATATCATCTTTACATTGATGAATCTCCATCCCTAAAAAGTATTTCATGAGGCCTAAATCTTTCATTTCAAATTCATTCATCATTAGAATTTTAAATTCATCCTTCATCTTAGAATTACTGCCCATATACAACAAATCCTCAACATACAAACTTATAATAAAGATATCATTACCTTATTTTTTATTATAAAGAGTAGGCTCACATTTTCTTATTTTGAATCCATTCTTCTAAAAATATCCATCAATCCTTTCATACCATGCTTTGGGTGTTTGTTTGAGTCCATAAAAAGGCTTCTTTAACTTGTAAACTTGCTCTTCTTTACCTTATACAAAAAAACCTTGTAGTTGTTGAAATTAGACTTCTTTTTCTAAGTAACCTTTAAGAAATCACTTTTCACATCTATGTGATGAATAAAATAATTTGCCAGGATCTCTGTCTCAATGAATGACCATGGTGAAGTGACTATGTGAGTCAAGAAAGCACACATCACACTATTGAAATTAATTGAGACCATCAAACGAGAATATTTCATAAAGAGATTGGATTCAAGAATAGAGATGAATTGTTTATATAGATACTCAAATTTCATAGCTCTCACAAATCTCAAAGTTGTCACAATTTAAAACTAAGTAGTTTAAACAATCCACAATACATATAAGAATAATAGCTTTTTAGCTCACTAAATGATTTGAATCATGAATACAAAGGAAAAGAGGTACGTATATAGGTTGGAGAGAGAAATAAATCATACATTTTAGTAAATATGGGGCTAATATTTTGAAGTAACCTAAATGACCTCTAGAGCCCTAAGCAAGCTAATACAACCATGTAGGCAAAATATAGTGGAAAAAAAAATCTATACCAACACCCCCCATAAGCGCAGCTCAGGTGGATGATGATACAAAAAATAGATTATGACAACAATGCCTGATAAGGTAAGCACACATAATGCAATCCCTCATACATAGAGAAGAGAAAACCTAGTGGAAAACACTTGCCCCAAAAGAGAAAAAAGAAGATGAGACTAAAATACCCCCCAAATGATGATGTTGAAGCAATCATTACTTTAGGTATAGCTCACAAGATGATAAAGGTTGATGATGAGATCCTCTACCTGAATACTATAGAAGTTCCATCTGCATCAAATAATATTTTTTCCCTTTGGTAAAGGAAGAACATGAACTGTGGAGCATGACTCACCAATTTAATTAAAAAACCCATATAAAGATATGAGTCATCAATGCTCTCAATAGGTGTACTCATACTGTAAATAGTGGAGTCTTCCAAAGTGCAAGTATGTAAAGGCTTTCAAAGAATAACAATCGACACAAGAATGAAAGTAGAGTCTGCAATAAGACAATTGAGGTCTAATAAAATCTCCTCCTATAGTGGGGGGTTGAAAAAATAAAGAGAATTATCCACCATGGATGTATCATCATAGAAAATAAAAGAAGGAGGTGAGAACACAATTGTGTCTAAAGAGACGATAGGTAGTGGAGGAGGTGTGACATAAATCTCAACAAGATCATCAAAAAGATTCTGTAGTATGCTCCAAATAGTTCATGGACACTTTGTATGTTCCACATGGTAATGAAGTTCCATGGGAACATGTAGTAACAAAGGGCAAAAAACCTTATCACAAGTATTAGCCTGTTTATTGAACTGAATAGGATCAGTTGGTGCAAGAATCTATTCATATAGAAATGGAATATGATTCTTGTGAGTGAACAAGTGTTCTATATAAGGATGCCATGAATCATAGTTATAATTCCCAAGAAGGATCATTAGAGATGGAACAACCCTTCTCATCTGGAGTTATAGTGTACACTTTGGAGATGGACTTTAGTCAACATTGAAAATGAGTCCAATCAAATTAGAGCAATCAGTGCATAATTAACAATGCACACTCAAATGGATGTCAGGTTCTGATGATAATGCATCAAGAAATATAAGATAAGCCTATGAAAATGGTCACTAAATGGGCATAGATAATAGTTACAAAAAATGAATGTGCACAGGAAAGATAATGTAGGGCCCCAATAACTTCCTCAAGACAATTAGCATGTAGTTCCCCCCAAATTTTGGCACTTCATAATGTAGTGCATTTTATAAGGCAAATTTGTCGAATACATGGGAAATAAAAAATAAACACTTTTTGAAAATATGGTACTCAATTTTGAGTTACCGTTTGTAAGATATTAACATTATAATTTATTGTAAATAGGCCTATTGACTAAAAAGTGCACTTGAAACTTATGAAAAAGCACCCTTAGATGAGGTAAAATATGCCTTCTAACCACTCATTGAAACTAACATAAAACCATAGTCTTCCTCACATCAACAAAAGTTAAAAAACACTAGCACAATCACCCCTACCTATATTTTTCTAAAATAGCCACTGAGAAGGGGTTTTTAATTTTTTTTATGTAAATCTATTTTGAATAAAAACAAAATATGCTTTAATTTTTTTAATCTATTTTATGGCATATTTAGGTTTTCAGACTTTTTCAAAGAGAAATTATATTGTACGGTTCTGCCAATGCAACTCACAGGTTTGAAAAACTGAAATACTCCATGCTCAAACCCTTTACACATGAGAAAAAGGGTTGAGTGAAGGATGTCCATGTCAAGATTTCCTTGGATCCACCAATTATAACCACAACACTAGAAAGACTAAATGCAAGATCCTTCTAATCTCAATCTCCAACAACAACAACAAGGAGTGTTAAGTGCATATCTATGATGCCAAGACTTATTCTAATGCCATTTATCTATGCTTCTAATGCAGATCACACCACACTATACAAGAAATTGATTTATATTTGAGTCTTCTCTTTTCCAACAAAGTTATATTCTCAATAGAATTTTTTTTTCCTTCTCCTCAGATACATGCCACCTTCTACAGATCCAACATACTTCAAATCCAACACCAAGGTTTGAGAAAATTGCCAATTTTTTCCATGCTAAAATTGTAGATCTAAAACGCCACTTAAAACATGTTTGTTTTTTTATTTTGTTATTACAAGCTTCGTAGAATGTATTGACTGGGCTGAGAGTAGGGCATAGGGCATGTGAGGTAGGCCTAGGTTTTGGGATGAGGATTTAGGAAGCTTCATTACCATGGTCAGTACATTAAGATTCCATGACTCTCAGAAATGAATTTTTTTAGTAGATCTAGGCTATCAACACCTATCTCTTCCATGAACAAGCACCTGTTTCTACAAAAAAAAGATGTCACATTCAAATCTTAACGTCCATAGATCTCTATTGTTGAATAAGATCATTCTCCTACATAGTAGTTATAACACCTTTCAACACCAATTATATTATGTCTACTAACAAAAAATTCAATGTAGGCCAAAAGGAGTATAAAGCAGATTAGAAAAAATGGAATGCCACTCTTTCACCCAATGCTTCTACAAAACAAACTCTGATACTTTTATCTAGAGTAATTGTTAGATCTAAGAGCAAAATCACCAAATTTTAGAGAATGATGCCAAGCAAAAAAAATACACATAGAAAATCTCCTTGAATACTTAGAACTAATATAGCAAATAAGATCTATTGGTACTATATATTTTGCAAAAAAGATCCCTACTTTCAAAAAACCACCCCAAGAATTTTTGTAAACCCTCTAAAACATTACCTCGCAAATATGCAAATAAACTTTAGATTTTAAAATAAATCTTACATCATAATAAATCAAACAATCATGAAAATGGATTGGTGCTCTGATACCATAAAAGAGTTATCCAGAATCAGACATCCAAGACCAATGACTATAGGGTGAACACACAACTATTAAATCAAGAAATCTAGAAGAGTGCAGAAAATGAACATAATATATTCAATAATAAATAACACAAAATAATGATGTTTGATAAAAGACACCCAGATCTCTAATACCATGAAATAATTTTATAGGATCTATTTATCAATGAATGACCATGGTGGCATGATCATGCAAGTCAAGCAAGTACACATCACACTATTGAAAGAAATTGAAACAATCAAATGAGAATATTTCACAAAGAGATTAGATTCAAGAATGGAGATGAATTGATTATATAAATTATCAAAATTCATAGCTTTGACAATTCTCAAAGTTGTCATAGCTTACAACTAAGTAGCTCAAAGAATCTACAATACATAGAAGAACAATAGATCTCTAGCTCACTGAATGATTTGGATCGTGAATACAAAGGGAGAGAGGTACATATATAGGTTAGAGAGAGAAATAAACCACACATTCTAGTGAATATGGGAATAATATTATCAAGTACCTAAATGACCTCTAGATCCCTAAGCAAGCTAATACAAATGTGTAGGCAAAACCCAATGGAAAAAAAGCCTACACCAACTTCTCCACTTCTTTTAAGCTACTAGTGAAATCATCATTCTAATAGTCTCTTATCTTACTACTAGTGCAAATGTATCTTCATAATCTATTCCATACCTCTGTGTGAATCCCTTATGAACTAACCTTGCCTTGTGTCTTTCAACACTTCCATCATTGTTGTACTTAGTCTTGTAGACCAATTTAGTAGCAACTTTTTTCTTATGATATGGAAGCTCTGTAAGCTCCCAAGTATCATTCCTATGAATCAAATCTATTTCTTCTTGCATTTATTACACCCAAACATCATTAGTACATGTATATTATAAACATAATGGTTCAAAATCAGCTTGTGTAATTAAATAATAATTTTCTATCTCCACTCTTCGACATTCATCATTTGTTTGGCTTCTTGTACGTAGGAAAATTTCACTCAAGATTTTTACCTTCATTGGAGAAGTATGACTTGAAGATGGATTTTTGATTGGAATATATGCTTTAGATGAGGGGATACTTAATGGACTTGTACTTGAAGATAAAATTGTGCTTGGAATACATGCACTAGATGAAGGGAAATTTAATGGACTTGTAATTGAAGTTGAAGTGCTTTTGGCCTGCTCTTTAGTAATATCATCATAATTACCATCAATAAAAATAGACTTAGACTACTCAATATTGTCTTTATCTTTATAAAGACCATACACTCCCCCTTCATCAAAAGTAACATCTCTTGACATAAGTACACTAGTAGTGATAAGATTATAAATCATATAAGATTTGATTTATTCACTATACCACTCAAAAATACAAGACTCACTCTTCGGATCTAATTTCTTCTTTTTCTGATCAGCTACATGAACATATGCTTAAAAACCAAAAAAATAGAAATATTTGACATTAGGCTTCTTTTCATACCATGCTTCTTATGGAGTCATCTTTTCAAGTGCACTACTGGGACTTCGATCGAGAGTATATCCTTTTGTAGCAATTACATCACCCCAAAAAGAGTTATTCAATTGATCTGTTTGTAATATGCTCCTTGACATTTCAACCATTGTACAGTTCTTTTAAGCCACAACATTTTGTTAAGGGGTGAAGGTAGTTGTGAGTTTCCTTTTGATGCCATTCAAATCATAAGAATTTGTAAAAACTTTTAAACATAATTCATCTCCATGGTCAATCCTTAATCAATTTATTTTTTAACCACTTTCATTATTTACAAGGGCTTTAAATTTATTAAATGTATCAAGTAATTCACTTTTTTCTTTAAAAAATAAATCCAACACTTTCTTGAATAATAATCAATAAATGTAATGAAATATAATGACTTACCTAAATTTTTTATTTGCATAAGACCATAAATATTTGTGTGAACCAATCAAAGTGGATAATAATCCTTGCATGTAGTACCTTTTGGTAATTTTCTCTTGCATGTTTGCCTTTAACACATCCATTATAAACTTCCTTATACTATTCAACCTTTGGCAAACCATAAACTAACTCTTGTGATGTTAGTAACTTCAAACATTGGATATTCATGTATCTATACCTGAGATGACATAACCCACTTTTATGTTCACATGACATATTTACAAGGTTGTTAATATGCTCTCCAAACTTCAATGGGAACATCATATTCTTAGACATAGGTAAAATTGTAGCAACCTTATTTCCTTGATTCTTGTCATAGATTGTGAATTTATTATCATCAAAAACTAACGTATAGTTGTTTTCACATAGTTTTCCAAAACATAACAAATTATGTTTCAACATTGGGGTATAATAAATATCATTAATACTTTTCTTACCTTCTATAGTATTCACCTTCATAGTTCATTTTGCTTCAACATCCAAAGATTTATCATTAGCAACTTCGATATTGGTTTTACAATTTCTATCTATTGTAGAAAAAAACACATTATTCTCTGACATGTGATTAGAATAATCTAAATCTAGATACCAAACTATTGGTGTCAGCCTTTTCTCCACTGGGTTTTGCCCACATGGTTATATTAGCTTGCTTAGGGCTCTATAGGTCATTTGGGTTACTTAGGAAAATTAGTCTCACATTCACTAGAATGTGTGATATCTTTCCCTCCCCAACCTATATATACACCTCTCTCCCTTTGCATTCTTTTTTCAGTAAGCTAGAGAGCTATTGATCTTCTATGTATTATGGATTGTTTGAGTATTTTAGTTGTGAGTTGTGATAGCTTTAAGAGCTGTGAGAGATGTGAAATTCATCTCTTTATATAAATAATTTATCTCCATTACTGAATCCAATTTGTTTGTGTAATATTTTCTTTTGATGGTTTACATTACTTATAGTTGTGTAATGTGTGCTTTCTTGACTCACATGATCACTTCAACATGGTCATTCATTGATACGAAGATCCTAGAAAATTATTTATGATATCAAAGCGCCAATTCAGTATTCAATTATTTTGTTTCTATTGTTGTTAAGATTTCATTTAAGTATAAAGTTTATTTGCATATTTGTGAGGTAATGTTTTAGTGGATTTACAAAATTTTGGGGTTGTTTTTTGAAAAAAAAATTCAAAAACCTCAAAAAAATTCTCAAAATTACAGGGTTGTTTTTCTACAAAATGCAAAGATACTACTACTTTTAGAGGTGGGATATGTTCTTGGCTTGGTTTCTCATGTGTTTGCAAGAAGATTTTGTTGAATTGATTCCAAAACATAGTTTTTGAGGGTCACTATGGCCCATCCATTGGCCATTTGCAATCTCTTTATTCCTTTCTCTCATCTCACATCTATTATGGCATTAAAATTTTGATCTTGGCATCATTTTATATTTTTATTGCATTTCATTCAGATCTGCTCTTTCTATTTAAAGCATTGAGTTTTTTAAACTTGGCATTATCCTTTCTCCAAAGGCATTTCATTTTAGACAAGAGTTTCAAATTCATTCATAAGATCTAAATGTTAAGTTTGGTGCTAGAGAAAGAGAAATCAAATATGTGTTTTTCATAATTTTTGCTTTAAAGGTGTCTAGACATTGATCAGTTTTCTATTTTCTCCAGATCCACATTCAGTTCAATTGGCCCATATGGACTTTACATCCCCAGGAAGTGAGATATTGTCTTTGTACCTTTGTCTCAATATGAATGTGGATTTAAGCACTTAGATATGATACATTCAGATTTTATAGGTGGGAAAGTGTCTCTACCAAGCCATTTGGTATCTATGTCAGTCCCCATATGGCCTTCCAGTTTCCATCTAGTCTCTCTTCCTGTTCAAGCATTCCATCCTCATGGTTTTCCTTTTTGATTGCACCAAATTTTGTTTTTGGGAAGGAAAAGGGCACCCAAAACGTCTGTTTATAGTTCAAAACCCTTGTTCGTCACCACTATAGTTATTACAGTCATAACCATTCATCTTGGCATCTCGAATAAGGCTTAAGTGATCTATTATGTGAGACTCAAATTAGCTGAGAGGAAGTCAAGCTTCTGCTATCCAAATTTACATTGGTATTCTAAGGTACAAATCCATATCTTGGTGGATAGCAAAAGGTGTAATTGATTAAATTGGCTACGTAGAGCTTGGTGAAGGGTGGTTTGGCTGAGACAGAATACAACAAGCCAAAAAACACGTGATTTTATAATAAGTGATTTGTAGATCTGAAGGCATCAATCTAGAGTCTATATTCCTATGTAGTTTGTAATATTTCTTTGATAAGTTCTTCGCATCCTCTATACCATTGAACTTTCCCACAACATGCTACAACCTTCACTCATTGTGCCTTTAGCTTAGTTCATAATTGTCCTTCATTATTTTCTCATTTAGAGGATCTCATATGTCCTTCTAAGTGATTTACATCTTCTCTTTTGTGCATGGTTTTGGAAGCCACTTTGTGTTTCTATCAATATCTACCCATGTGTTTTCTTGTAGACTTGTAGACTTGTGCATGAATATTGGCAGTGCCATACAGTCTTTTGATTTCTCTATCATAAATAGAAAACCTAATTATGCCCTAAAATATAAAAAAATTAAACCCTATTTTAATTTTATTTAAAATATATTTATGTAATTTTTTAATTAAAACACCTTCAAATAAGCTTTTTCTTGGAAAAATACACATAGAGGTGACTCGGTTAGGTGTTTTTTAATTTTGTTGACATAATGAGGTCCATGGTTTAGTTTCGATTATAACGCATGGTTGGAAGTTATATTTTAACTCATCCAAGGGTATATTTTTAAGTTTCAAGTGCATGTTTTTAGTCAGTAGGCCTATTTATGGAAAATTGTATTGTTAAGATCTTGCAAATGATAACTCAAAGATGAGTATCATCTTTTGAAAAAGTGTTTATTTTTTTACTTCCCATGGATTAGGTTAATTTTCAGTTCTCTTTCTGAGGGGAGGGGGGAGTTTTTCTTTTAGGTTTTCTCCTTTTCTCTACTTTATAAGAGATCAATTTTTACATGGGTATCTTATCAGGTGTTATTTATAGGAGCTATTTTTTATATCATTATATACCTAAGCTATGATTATAGGGGGTGTTGGTGTAGGATATTTCCCACTAGGTTTTTTCTACATGGTTGGGTTAGTTTGCTTAGGGATCTAGAGGTCATTTGGGTTACTTGGGAAGATTAGTCCCACATTTACTGGAATGTGTGGTATCTTTCCCTCTCCAAACTATAAATATAACTCTCTCCTTTTGTATTCTTCATTTGATAGAGAATATTGATCTTCTATGTATTGTAAATTATTTTAGCTTCTTAGTTGTGAGTTGTGATAGCTTTGAGAGTTGTGAGAGCTATGAACTTCATCTCTTTGTATAAATAATTCATCTTCATTCTTGAATCCAATCTCTTTGTGAAATATTCTCTCTTGAAGGTTTCAATTGATTTCAGCTATCTGATGTGTGCTTGATTGAATCACATGATCATTTCACCATGGCCATTCATTTATATGAATATCCTAGTAAATTTCAAAAAGGCCAATGGACAGGTCATAATAACCCTAAACAATTGTGTTTTGGAACTGAGTCAACAAAATATTCCTATAAACACATGAGAGACCAAGCCAAGAACATATCCCACAACTAAAAATAGTATTATCTTGATTTTGCATCCTCATAATGTTAATTTTCTTTTGGATCATTTGCATTACTCTCGTGGAGACCTATTTGTGTTATTATTTTGATCTTGTATCATTTGCTCTCATAGTTTAATATCTATTCGTTTATGCTAGTTTCCTGGGTTATTCATCTTTTCAGATTCTAACATGAAGCATCACCATCCTCATTAGCATAATGAGCACCTATATTTTTATTTCATGATTTTAATCCAAACATTCCCAATTAAATTGACCATACCTATGACAATATTATCATTGAATATTTATTTTATCAAATATACATCTACCTCTACTTCTTGCAGTTGAACCACCTCTTCTTCCTTTGTATCCTCTTGAATAATTGTATCCTCTTGAATAATTTTAGTTCGTGTCTTTACCTTTTCCTTGATTTATTTTGATAATGCCTTTTCCTTGTACATGGCTATTCTTATGGATATTGCTGGTACCTTAATTCCTAGTGATTTCTAATGTTGAGGCAAAAGCCTTATCATCACCTTCATTTAATGTATTTGTTAGTATTTCTTTATGGGATACAAGAGATCCAACTAGGTGATCAAACTCAAGAGTAGTCAAATTTTTAAGTTCTTCAATAATGATGATAACATTATTCCACATTGTGTTAAAGACCTTAACATCTTTTTAGAACAACCTCTTTGTTAAACATTTCTCTAATTGTATCGATATTTTAACTACATCCTTTGCTCTTACACAAAAATCACTCACACTTTCATCTTCTTACATATTCAAAATCTCAAACTCTCTCTAAAATGTTTGTAATCTAATCATTTCGACTTGCTCACTTCCTTGGTAAGCTTCTTGTAGAGTCTTCAAATCATCCTTGGTTGTCTTTGCACCTATGATTCTTGGAAATAGGATCTTGTCTAGAGCTATTTGAATATGAAATAAATATTGTGATTTCTTTTTCTTGGATTGCCTATCATTACATGAAATAATGGCCCAATCAAGTAGTTCATCATAACCAGTATCTACAATCTCCCATATTTTTTTTCTCTCAAAAGAGTCATCATATTGATGCTTCAATAATCATAATCATTTTAACTAAATTATGGAATAGGAAGATTTTTAGATTTTGTCATGATCAATTGTTAGAAATATCTGAAACAAAAAAAAGCCACCCAAACTAGGTTTTGATACAAATTTAATATTTTTAAATATATAAAAATAAACCACTGCTTAGAAAGGAACCAAAAAATAAGACTCACACTAAAATATATGCAGTATGCATTGTCAGACGAAATACAAAATAGTCAAAATAAAATAACTTCTTCAAATTATTTGAATCATTCTCCATAATAATAAAGATCAAATAAAATGTATTTATTAATTTGCATGTGAACATGCTTTTCTAATAAATAAATAAAATATTCTAAATTTATCTATACAATAAAAATAAAACAACTTGCATGAAATATAAATTAAAGTTATTTTTAGACTTTTCAAGGCTTTATTATTCTAAAAATAGATTAATTAATTATTAAATAAATTTCATGTTGTTATCTATTGTAGAACTAGGACTCAACAATAATTAACCAACATAGACAAGAATATAAGGAATCCAATATATTTACCAATAAAAACTCTATGAAGGCCATACAAACAAAATATTGATACACAATTTACATATTGAAATCAAACATTCTAATTGATATATTCATATTAGTAATTCATTAACATATTTTCAAGTAGATGCATATAGATACTTTTGATCCTTGTTATTACTTATATACATAAAACCCAAAAAATAGCACACTCCTGCAAATAGACACAAATAATTACGTTATCAGTATACGATAGCAATAAATCATTTAACAATATAAGAACACACTCTAACCTAAATTTTAAACACATTAAAATCATTTTCTTCTATTGTTTCATTGGTTAAAAGACAAACATCCCTAAACAACACTAAATAGGTTGAGCCTCACCTATTATTCTATTCAATTCTTTGAACATCTGCAAGTAAGAGCACATTATGATTTGGTATGGTTGTGATTGTAAATCCTTATTAGCACAATCATGCCATGTTAAAGTTAGAATGAATAACATTACCTATAAATGATTGAGAATTAGAATCTAATCTCATGTAGTAAAAAAGGTAGAGCCTTGGAAATGTTCATTACAAAACACACCATCTAAAGGAATATACCATTCAAGTACATATTATTGCAGTTCATAAAACTATCAAGGATATTAATTATAAGAGCACTTAATTTATCCCTTAACCCATTTGGATTTGAAAATGTATAATTATGGAATTAAATAACTTAATGAATATTATTTGATTAAGTTTTGGTAAAGATAAGTTAATGACAAAAATAGGCAGGTATAGTAATTGTTGCATGTGTCATCCTAAATAGTGGATAGATTCATACCCTATGCCTTATATACATTTTTAATCAAAGTTGTGTAATATGTCATGAGTTACTACTAAGATCCACATGTCTCAAAGCTATTTTAATATGGTATGCATGTTAATATGATATTATATTGTAATAGTTATTACTAGTAGTTTCCCCAAGGGTGCAAGGAATGATGGAAGAATGTACATGTTGTTATAATTTTTATTTCTAGAGTATATTGACCATTCAAGTGTTTTGATTTTAAGTGTATGATGTGTAGACTTACTATTACATCACAATTTAAGTCACCAACCATTTAATCCATTGAATGTGTTATGTAAGCTCCTTTAAAATTCATCGAGCACCCCTTAAAACTTCTAAATGCATAGAATATTGCCATGTGGAAATATATATTTTCCCCAGGCTCATTTTGTGCTCAATCAAGCTTGCTTTATATTTCATCCAAGCTCAAGCTCCCTTCTCTGAGATCATTTACATGTGTTCCCTTTAGCTCATTGAGCTCCTCCTCTCTATTCCAAGCTTGCCTTTGCTACATCCAAATTATGTTGAGTTTTAGTTGAGCTTTTCCTAGTCTCGAGCTCTTTGTCTCCATAGTCTTTCTATGTCACCATCAAGCCCAACTACTACTTGAGCTACCCAACTCGCCTTTGAACTCAAGATTCTTATTTCAATTCAAACTCATTCTTGTTCTACCTTGGGCCCTTTTGTTCCACATTTATGTAGTACCACAAATAAATGTGTTTTATATTGAAAAGTTCTCACTAATATGGTTGGTCTTAGGAGACCACATTACGATCAATCTTACTTAGTCAACTAGAACATATGGAGGCTAATTTATGGTCCACTTGGCACAACCCAATTGGCCTCCCTGTGATCAATAAAATAATTCCTCCTGATGACTCATCTACCCTATCATCATCCTCAATGTTCCCAGCTCATAACTACAACTACCACTTGGCAAGCATTCATTACCTAGGGTCTGACTATCACCTCGATGTGTGGCATCATCCAATTCCCCCTAAGACCTACTAACATAGGACTTCCACCATGCCATGTGACTCTCTAAGATTGATTATGAGGTAAACCAGGGTCCATCATGACTGACACCTTAGGACTGATAACTAGGACCATATTTCACTCCACTAATCAATGTAACTCTACCACTATTCTCCCAGACTAATAACCACACTTTCTCCCTAAGGCCAGCTAGCTTCTTCTAATTAGTTCTTGGATGAATTGTTGTTAGTATAGACTATTATATATGTTTCTATACGATTTTCACTTTCACATTAAAGAGAGGAAATGAGAAACTAAGAGAAATGGTCTAAGGCTTGTATGTACCTGGATGAAGTCGTGCGCACCAAATTCAGACGATAGCAGGAACTCCTCTTTGGTTGTGGATGATGACACCTGTAACAAAAAGAGACTAAAACAAAGAAGGCATTAGATGAGGGGATGATGGGCTGCCAAGTAAAATCTTGATCCCAGAAGTTCAAAGACTTCCTTGAGGGATGTCAACCCACTGATTGATAAAAATAATGTCTGATAAAAGGCAGAATGATAAAAGACTAAAATGATTAAAGACTAAAATAGAAATAGAAGCAAATGCTTACCTGAATGTTGCTGTCAGCTTGGTCACAGTCACCGACATCGATTAGTCTATCGACGTTGGTTGCCAAGGTCTGCCGACGTTGGTTAGTCTGTCGATGTCGGTGAAGGTAGTGGTCTCTGTGGCCGGTGTCGGTCGGGGTAGTAGTCTTTGGATGAGGTTTGGGTAGGTCTGAACGGGTTTTAGGGCTGTAGACAGGTCTGAGAAGGAGTTTGGGTGTTGTTAATGGTCTGTGCAAGGATCTGGGCAGAGTTGCAGGGACAATGGATAGAGTGTATGCTCTAAAAAGGGGAATAGAGGTGGTAAGGATATGGGAAGGCCTCTCAGCCTTCCAGGAGGGAGTCAAGTCTGGTCTGGCTGAATAATAGATAGATTAAAAAGAGAATACTGAAATGAAAATAGTAGCAAATACTTACCTCATATCTGCTGGAGAAGGAATGTTGCAGACTGGTTGTACTTGTTGATGGTACTACTGGTGTGAAGGCCCTGTTGTTGATGTAGAAGATTGATGCAGAGTTCATGCTATTGTTGTAGCTGGTGCAGAAGCCCTGTGAGAGAGAGAGTGAGAGGTCTGGTGGATTGAAGACTGGAAGATTGGCTGATTGTTGAAGGTCAAAAGGCAGATTGAAAGAGTGGATGCAAAGATAAGAAAATGCGATGCGAGAAAGATTCGATTAACGGATGCAAGAGAGAGACCAAAAATCACCTTTGGGATAGTCTTAAGCAACCGACGTCAGTGATTTCACCAGCGTCGACTGACAGGTAACCAACGTCGATAGCTGGAATAATGGCAAAAAGGCTAAAATTAGCCTTTTGCCCGTTCTTCCAACTGCCCGAGTCAATTGGTCATGCAAAAATGGTCGAAGGTGGATAAATAAACGTGAGGATTAGTGGAGGGGAAGTTGGAATAGGTCATAGGGTGATAAATGAGGGTATCCAAGGGAAAGGAATCCAAGGAGAGGAGAGGTGGCAAAGGGGGTGAGAAAAAAGATTTTATTAATTTAAAATAGCTAATTATTTTAAATTAATAAGTGTGTAGGGGGTTAGGAGTGGTTAAGTGAAATGGGACGAAGGGGACCAAGGGGGGAGAGGATGAGGAGGATGACCAAGGGAGTAGACACAATTTTGGTATCTACATTTGCCCCTTTTGTCTTGTTGGTTGTTCTGGATGAACTGCAAGACAAAAACAGGAGTTGATTGCCCCAGGTGTATGATAAGGTTGATTTCGTCTTATTGGTTGTTCAAGTGAACTGCAAGACAAAAATAGGAAGAGGTTGGTTTCCCCGATGTGGGATCAGGTATTCCCCCTCAAAGTGGGAGTCGAGGGAAGGGAACCTAGAATCAGGTGCCGATTTGACAGAGAGTGGATGGATAGGGTGAAAGTGTGAGTGTGAACGCTACAAAAGTTGTGATTACACGTATACCACTTCACGAGATGTTCAGGTCAAATTGTCATAGGTCAAGGTCGAGGAGTGCCAAAATTGAAATAACTGGGCCCCAGCATTTGGTTGTAGCTGATCGAGTCATTCAATCGAAGCTGAAGCTCCAATGGTCATCATGTTCTAGGTATCTCGGGCTCAGGAAGTGCTCCTGGAAACATGAAAATGTCACAAGTAGTGGGGATCAACCGGCTTGCGATCCTATACTTGTGAAGGTCATAAATAGTATGCGCACAATTTTGCTAACCATTCGTGAGGTAGCGTACATGCAAAAACAACCAAGGCAATGTTGGTCTTGGAAGTGATTGTAGTCGAAGGAGATAGTCGCGATCTCCATGGGCATTGGTCGAGGTGGATGGATGGACAAAGGAATGGCCGAGCTAACCTCAGAAGACATCGTGTCAACTGAGTGCTACCTACATAGCCCCGGTGTGAAGGGCCTCAGGCCAATGTAGTTCTCCCAAGAGGGAGGAAAAGGGTCAAAGTTATGGATTCGTCTTGGTCAAGGTCAAGTCATGGTCAAAGGAGGAAAGAAGGTTTGTCCATCAGAGAGATGAACAAACGAGGGTGGTCGAGCTAACCCTAGAGGATGTCGTGTCATCTGAGTGCTGCCTACATAGCCTCGGTTGTTAGGGCCTCGGACCAATGTAGTTCGGACAAAGAGTCAAAGAGGTTGATAGATTGGTTTGGTCATGTGTTGAAATGATGAGGAGAAGGAAGATGTTACAGCCTTTTCCAAATGGTGTATTCTGTAACATTGGTTGAGGGGTCTTTCATCCCTAGCAATTTTATATATTCGTGATGGATGTATACTAAAAATGAATTGAGTCTATTTATGCACCAGCAAGTAATGGTTTATGCTTAACATAAATTGTGTCTGGTCGATAGTTTCCATGTGTATTGGTTTCCATAGAAACTAGTGTGAGTAGGCTATGTGAGTGGTTTGAAAAGAGTCGGGTTGAGTTTGATTTGACAAATGATGTGGTTGAAGGTGACCAAAATGTAAAGGAAGTGAAAGGCATATTTGCCCTTTCATTGACAAGGACCAGAATGATAACATAGATAGGGGTTGTTAGAATCAAGAGCCCCATTCATGCATTACGTCGTTGACCACGGGTTGTGTTAGAGAGGTAATTGAATCACTTTGACATTAAAGTGAGCTTGAAGTCCCTTGAGCAGGTGTTATGATAGGTGAGGATAGGGTAACCTGTTTTAGAGTAGAGATAACCTTGCCCTTTTTTATAGGAGACCCTGAGACAAGTATAAGCCAAGTCCATGACCCATTTTTTTTTTTTTTTGGCACAGACTGATCAATGCGGGAAGTCTACATAGAGATGTCATATTGCTTTGTGATCATTTGTGAAGCTGATTGATGCGAGAAGCTTCTGAGAGTAGCAAGATTTAGTCATAGCCATCTTTTGAGGGAGTGGTCTATATTTTTGCTCTATATATTTAAGGGCTTTTGAATAGCTGTCCTTCGAGGGAGCAGTCTATTAGCTACAGCAATGATAGTATAGTTGTCCTTCGAGGGAGCAGTCTATCTTTTAGAGTTTGTGACCTTGGATATGTTTTGACATCTCAATTTATTTTTTTAGAATTTGGAGTCATGGACAAGACTATAGAAGTTCAAGGGCTCCCTTTTATTAGGACAAAGCATCCATACGTCATAAAAGGGTTATAGAGGATTTGTTAAGGGGAATAGGGTTGAAGGAATGAGGATTAAGAGGATAGGGATTGCTCAAGGGACGAGCTCAAGTTAAATGTCAAGTGGATGAGTACTCGACTAATAGTAGAATGGTCACAAATGCAATGCATTAAGAGGCTCAGGTTCTGGCCATCCGTCGAAAGAGGACATATGATAAGTCGCTGACCCATACTTGTGCATGATGATGAAAGGTCTGAGCCAATTTGGGGCAAACTTGCCTCGTTTACTTCGTTCCAAATTGGTCACGTGTTGATTGATGTTGGATGGTTGATATGGTCACTGATTGGTCGAGACTGGTCGTGGGTCATGTCGAGATTGGTGTTTGGTCATGATTAAAAGGTTGGTTGATGACTGGTCAAGGTTTGGTTGAATGTTTGGTTGATTGTTTGGTTGATTGATGCTTTGGTCATTGCTTGGTCAATGTTTGGTCGAGGCTTGGTCAATTGATACTTGGTTGAGACTTGGTCAATGTTTGGTCGATGTCTGGTTTGATGATTGGTTGAGGTCATGGTCGATGTGTGATTGATGTTTGGTCGATGGCTGATCGAGGTTGGGTCGGTGCTTGGTCGATGGTCTTGATGAATGTTTGGTTGAAGGCTTGGGTTGAATTTTGTTTGGTCGAGGCATGGTCGAGGTTTGGTTGAGGCCAGGTTGAGGCTTGGTCAGGGTTTAGGATTAAAAGAGTGATTGATATTTGGCTGAGACTAGGTTGAAAGGTTGGTCGAGGCTTGGATGAATGTTGAATTACCCCAGTGGCTAGGGAGAATTTTTGATAGATTGGTCAAGGTCGGTTGAGGCTTGGTGGTCAGATTGACTATGTTGATGTCAAATAAGGGAGTTAAAGGGACCATAGTCTGGCGTGAAGATCTCAATTTAGGTGATGAGGTTTGAGAAGCATGGGTCAGTGTTGATGATTTGTTGAAAGGGTGGTCAAGAGGATCCTTGATGAGAAGGGTATCCTTTTTCCAGTGTTGACGAATGACAGCTTTAAGAGCACAACAACGCTCAGTGTCATATCTTGGAGTGTGATGATAGTGGCAAAATTTAGAGTTGTCAAACCAAGATGGTCTTGATCTGAGAGTTGATGAGTGGGATGGTGAGGAGGTTGAAGGTTTGTTGACAATGTGGTCAAGAAGAATGGTGTCTTTCTCCAAGCATTGGTGAACGACAACCTTGAGGGCACAACAATGCTCAGTGTCGTGCAATGATACGCACAAATCTGAGTGTCATCGAACTAGGGTGGTTTTGGTCTGAGAGATTGATATGGTTTAAGAGGTGGGAGATTGACGCGAGAAGACTGCAACAATTGCAGTAACAGCAAGGCATAAGAACCTGCTAATGGGTCTATGTGTCTTGTTGTAGTGGAGGTTGATGACTTTGGTTTGAGAGGTGTAAGAGGTATTGGTCGTACCATCATTTTCGTGGGTGGTGTAGCCACACATGTAGATGAGACTTTAGTGGTGATAGGTGTTGGATTTTTGGGAGGAAATATATGTTTGATGGGTTGAGAGAGTAATGGAGGCAAGTTGAGTTTGTGAGATGTGGGAGTGGGAAGTATTCCTATTAAAGTGGACGGATGCGGGCCCAAAATTGAAGGTAATGATGAAGGTGGGGGAGGAGTCCTCCGGTGTGGTTTAGTGGCCTTTTTTGGTTTGGGTTGAGGGCCACCATTGTGCGAGGCGAGGTTAGATACGGGTTTGGGTTCAAATGTGGACGGAGGTGAGTGAGATGTAACAATCTCAGGCAAAAGGCAAGAGGAAACCATGACTGGGTCTTCCTCGGTCGAAATGGGTGAAGGGAATGAGTCTTCTCTTGGTGGAGAAGAAATAGGAGAGTGCGGCTCCTCAAGAGGGTAGAGGGCAGGGATGATTGTGCCTTCGACTTGTGGTTGAGGAGTAGGCAAGGTAGGGTCCTTCATTGAAGGGAGGAAGGATGAATGTGGGCTTGATGGCGTTGGCATGGTCAAGGCGTCCTCCAATATAAGAGAAGTCGATGGAGAACTAACAGGAGAAGAAGGTTCTTCATCCTGTGGAGGAGGAATAGGGGAAGAAAGGTCTTCCACCTATGAAGGAGGTTGGTCAGGGACAGGAGGCGAGACCGTGTTGACTATGTGTATGTCATGCTCGTGGGAGCTATTGGCCATGGTCTGGACATTGTTTTGGGTAGGCGGATGATTAGGAAATGGTTGTTTGAAGATGTTGATGTGTTGGTTGGGTGCAGCGTTCGGGTTGTCCAAGATGAGATCACCCCTGTCTATCATGTCTTGAATGATGTTTTTGAAGGTTCGGCAATTTATGATGTCATGGTCGTGGACACGATGATAGTGACAGAAGTAGGCCTCCCTATACCATGTAGGGAGGGCTTTTGAAGGGTCGAATTGAGGTGGTCGGATTGGAGGGAGATTGAGGACCCCTTGTTTGACAAGTTTTTCCAAAACAGAAGCGTATGATTCTCCAAGTGGAGTGTATGAACGCTGGATGTATCGTTGTTGGAAGTATTTTGTGATGCTTTGAGACGTTGAAGGTTGAGGTTGGTCGGTTGTTGTCGAAGATGGTGATCTAATGACCACAGTGTTGGCCACTCCTTTGGACTTGGAGTTGGCAGAAGGAGGTCTAGAAGAAGAAGGGTCATTGGCTTTTGCGTTGGTATTACGCAATTTGACCTTATCTTCTTCAATGGCGTGGAGTTCAAGCTTTCGGGCCATGGTGAAAGCTTCGTCAAAAGTGCGGAATGTCTGAACCCGCAAGGTAGAAGAGATGTGCCTGGCACATGCTCGAGAAAAGAGCTCGATGAGCTTAGGTTGAGGCAAGGAGAAGGAGAGCTGGTTAATCAAGCCTCTCCAATGGGTGACAAAATCGACTATTGATTCGTCGTCAAATTTCCTGATGGAGTAGAGGTCTGTGATCGAGACTTGTTTGGTGATGTTGATAGAAAAATGGTCAAGAAATAATTGGGCAAGTTGAGTGAATGAGAAGATAGAATGTCTGGTAAGAGAGATATACCAGTCAAGGGCAGAGCCAGAAAGTGACATGGGGAACGTGCGTAGAAGTAATATATTGTCATGGGCTATGAGATAGCAAGCCTGTCTGAATGCCCATAGGTGCTGTTGCGGGTCTTCCTTAGTCTGGAAATGAGAAAATTTAGGAAGCTCCCACTGATTGGGATAAGGTCGGATAGGGACGAAGGGATGAATGGGTTTGTTGCAAATCTGCTCATATGAGAGGGCATTGCGTGAACCAAAAATAGAAGCTTCAAGACTAGACATTTTGTCCATCAGCATTTTGATTATGTCTACTGACGGATTGGCAGATGGGGCACCCCCTAGGTTGTAGGGCACTTGAAAAGTGCTAGAAGGGGCATACGACGTAGTTGGTTGTGCTTGTAGGGGCGCAACGTATTGATAACTAGTCGTTGGGACAGAAGTGGAGGCCAAGGGTGGTTGCGTCATGAAAGTAGAAGGCATAAGTTGACTGGATATCGCCAAAGGTGGTTGCGTGGTGGCATTGGCAAAAGGGGAGGTAGACACTCCTACATTTATGGGCACAAGAGTATGTGGGGTCGAGACAATCAAGTTCTGGTATGATGTGGAACTTGGTTGAATTGCGTGTGGTTGAGGGGGTAATGGATCCCCAATGGAGGTCAGTCTAAAAATAGATGGGGAGGCCAAACTTTGCGTATTGGCCATGGTCGGGTTAATGGTTGAGGCAATGGTTTGACTCATAAAAGGCTGGGTAGTGGATGGTGTTGATGTCATCGCCGCTTCACCCGAAAGGTTTTGCATTGGGTTTCTCGCGAGATAGTTTTGAAGGGATTTGACATTGAGGTCCAAGAATCTTTCGAAATCTTGGTCCCCTTCAGGGACAATGGGGGTCTGAGTCGGGGTCGATCGAGTAGGAGTTATTTTGGTCTCCGAGTGGAACTCCATTATAGGACTGATTATGGACGGGGAAGGCGGAAGCAGTTGATGTCTCACGTGGTCAAGAAGAGCCTTGGTTTGATTGCGTGTCAAAAACCATTCAAGGCAAGAAAGGGTCAGGTTTCAAAAACTATGTTTTTTCAGCTTCAAAAACTCAGAATGTGGTTTTGGCAGAAAAAGGGGTTGAGTTTTAGGCTGCTGTTTTGAAAAAAAGGACTGTGACAGTGACCGACGTCGATTGAAAAACTGATGTCGATGAGAACAGATGTCTGATGTCGGTCAGATAACCGATGTCAGCGAGGAAAGGTTGCCGACGTTGGTGGTAAAATCGATGCCGATGACTGTGTTTTCCAAAAACTCAGTGAATTTGAAGATTCTTGGAAAAAGGAAGAAAATGTCCTCACTAGCTCAAACAACCAGATGGGAACAGAAAAATAGATGGAGACAGGCAGACCCTAAGCGTTAAATCCTAAGAATAAACTTTTAGAACCCTATGGCTTATGCCTTAAAGTGATGTTTGGGAGGTTGGCTGTTAGAAGGGTCCTAGAAGAGGTAGTCTATGGATGGTTTTAGATTTGTTTAGGTGCTCAAGAGTCTGGGTTAGGTTTCGTACATGGCCTGGTGCTAAGGAGCAAGCTCCCCTCACTTCACGAGCCCAGTGATAAGCTAGTCTCTCTTAGCCAAAATATATATTCCCTAGAGATTATCCTCTGCCAGAGAACAGAGTGGGCTTTCCCCTTGGTGATGAAATCCAAGTGGGATTACCGGGATGGGTAAGGTATCCGCTGGGGGATGAAATCCCAGTTGGGCCTTGTCTCAGGTAGGTTTTGATGTTTGATTTGTGCAAGTGATTTGGTTGTGTAACATAAAGTGATCTACGATTAATTCATGATTCAGTTGTTAATTACTAGATGTGGACTAAGAAATGCAAGCAAGCAGAAATGGAATGCAATGTGTTTTAAGCCCAAGTAGAAATGTTAGTTCGTATGAAGACAAATGGAGAAAGGGTTGAAGAGTATGACTTTACTAGTCTAAGATGCAAGAAAAGAAAGAAGAGTTCTTTTTAATCCTGCTTATGATGTCTTTTGGAAGAGATAGAAGAAAGAGGTGAAAAGGAGAAACCTAATGCACCCTATATAAACAGAAAGAAAAGAACCCAACGAAGACCCTAGGGTCCCACCGGGCGTGCCAGAATGTTTCTATACAATTTTCGCTTTCACATTCAAGAGAGGAAATGAGAAACTAAGAGAAATGGTCTAAGGCTTGTATGTACCTGGATGAAGTCTTGCGCACCAAATTCAGATGATAGCAGGGACTCCTCTTTGGTTGTGGAGGATGACACCTGTAACAAAAAGAGACTAAAATAAAGAAGGCATTAGATGAGGAGATGGTGGGCTGCCAAGAAAAAGCTTGATCCCAGAAGTTCAAAGACTTCCTTGAGGGATGTCAACCCACTGATTGATAAAAATAATGTCTGATAAAAGGCAAAATGATAAAAGACTGAAATGATTAAAGACTGAAATAGAAATAGAAGCAAATGCTTACCTGAATGTTGCTGTCGGCCTGGTCATAGTCGCCGACATCGGTTAGTCTATCGACGTCGGTTGTTAAGGTCTGCCGACATCGGTTAGTCTGTCGATGTCGGTGAAGGCAGTGGTCTCTGTGGTTGGCGTCGGTCGGGGCAGTAGTCTTTGGACGAGGTCTGGGTAGGTCTGGATGGGTTTCAGGGCTGTAGATGGGTCTGAGAAGGATTTTGGGCGTTGTTAATGGTTTGTGCAAGGGTCTGGGCAAAGTTGCAAGGACAATGGACAGAGTGTATGCTCTAAAAAGGGGAATAGAGGTGGTAAGGATATCGGAAGGCCTCTCAGCCTTTTTGGGAGGGAGTCAAGTCTGGTCTAGCTGAATAATAGATAGATTACAAAGAGAATACTGAAATGAAAATAGTAGCAAATACTTACCTCATATCTGTTGGAGAAGGAATGTTGCAGACTGGTTGTACCTATTACTGGTACTATTGGTGTGAAGGCCCTGTTGTTGATGTAGAAGACTGATGCAGAGTTCCTGTTGTTGCTATAGCTGGTGCAGAAGCCCTGTGAGAGAGAGAGTGAGAGGTCTGGTGGATTGAAGACTGGAAGATTGGTTGATTGTTTAAGGTCAAAAGGCGGATTGAAAGAGTGGATGCAAAGATCAAAAAATGGGATGCGAGAGAGATTCGATTAACGGATACGAGCGAGAGACCAGAAGTCACCTTTGGGCTAGTCTTAAGCAACCGACGTCGGTGATTTCATCGGCATTGGCCGACAGGTAACCGACGTCGGTAGCTGGAATAATGGCAAAAAGGCTAAAATTAGCCTTTCGCCCGTTCTTCCAACTGCTCGGGTCAATTGGTCATGCAAAAACTGTCAAAGGTGGATAAATAAACGTGAGGATTAGTGGAGGGGAAGTTGGAATAGGTCATAGGGTGATAAATGAGGGTATCCAAGGGAAAGGAATCCAAGAAGAGGAGAGGTGGCAAAGGGGGTGAGAAAAAGGATTTTATTAATTTAAAATAGCTAGTTATTTTAAATTAATAAGTGTGTAGGGGGTTAGGAGTGGTTAAGTGAAATGGGACGAAGGGGACCAAGGGGGGAGAGGACAAGGAGGATGACCAAGGGAGTAGACACGATTTCGGTGTCTACAATATATGACACAAATATCCTATAACTAGTGTTCTTTCAGGTAATCATATGTAGTTAGTCTTGGGGTCGTAGGGTCTAACACCCTAGAAAGCCTTGAGACTATTATCCTAGGCACAATCCCTCATGGTTCCCCAAGCACAATACACCCCAAATTTGAGCTCGATCACTTAGTGAATTCAATTCAAATAAGAGCTTGATGGGCTCAATGCAACAAAATAACTTGTGAGCTTATTGTGTTTAGAATATTGTCGAGAATCTATAGATCATACCCAAGCTCGTTGAGAAAACAAAAGAAAATTAGGATACTTTGAGTATTCAGACAATCCTTTTGGAAAATTTGCACAAGTTTAAAGTGAATGTGAAAGAGTATGGATGAGCTCAAAGAGGTTGTAAAGTTCATCACATAACTTGAAATTTGAAATCTTGCATAGAAGGAAACCTGAGAAAATTAAGATAAACCCTGCATCATGACTCAGCCAAATATTGTAAACACTTTAGCATTACATAAACCTAGTTTGCTCACTGATAACTTATGGAAATATGTGATTTTTCCTGGTGAATAGAAGTTGTGCTGAAAACACTTCTAATAGACCAACCCACTGCTAGATCTAGGAAGTGATATTTTCACCTTACATGCTGAGAAAAGAGGTTCCCCATGCCAATTTAAAAGGAATGGGGTCTTTGGGAACTAATAGGCTTCATGCTTGATGTGCAACTCAAACCAGCGTTACAATGCTAATTATATGGAGACAAAAAATTTAGGTTCCAAAGTCCATATTGTTACTTTTATTTGTCTATGCTGCCAATTATATGGATAGGTATCATTCGTCTATTACATAACAAGCCCAGGTAACTGGAGCATGGTAAATGTGAGCTTATAAATGTATCACAGTGAATCAATGGTTCACACTTGACATTGATCAAGGAGTTTGCTTGTGTGGAGGATATAGATGGAAACACACATGGCACTCGAATTATGTAGAAGTAAGATCATGATGGACGTCCAGTCAGAGAAGGAAGCATGAGCTCAATGGGAGCAACATGAAATCAATGAAGGTCAAGTTACATGATGATGTGAGAGTCTTAGGGGATCTTAGTAATAATTCAAAGTGAGCTCACGATGAGGATGATGAATAGGTGACAAGTCTGAGCTCATGTGTAGGTGTAAATTGACAATTAAATATTACTCACAACCCATTACTATTAAGAATAATAGGTAATGACATGGTGTATCATGTGATATCCTATACCAAAGTGCCCATATCATACACATGCTTTGATTTCATGCAAATTTTTGGATTTACATATCCTACACCCATTACAAAAGGTTTTACTGATGGTTTTACAAAGTGCATGCGACATGGATACATAAGGCTTGGGAAAGCAAAGAAAGGTGGGTTTGCATGATAAAAGGGCCCATGAAATGGATCAATGTATTATGTTATATTTAAATATAATATAATATATTTTATTATACATTATATATATATATATATATATATATATATATATATATATATATATATATATATATATATATATATATATATATATATATATAATACAATAAAATGTATAATAAAATATATATGAAAAAATACAATACAATATAATATATAAAGAAACATATAATATAAAATGATATAAATATAATAGAATATAGAATAGAATATATAATAAAATATATATCAAAATTTCCAAGGTTTCTATGAGCATATATATGTTTTTCACAATCCACTTTAGAATTATGAAAAAATGAAGTGTCACCGAGTTGTCTTTGGGATCATGTCTTCTCATGTATTCGAGAACTCAGGGTTTGTATTACTAGCATCTTATTGAGTTCATTTCAAATGAACTTCCTAAGTCATAGAATGAGCTTGTTGAGGTCGAGGTCCCTGAGTTGTTCCCAAGTACCCAAGGCTCTTGAGCTCAATTCAACTTCACGAATGGCAAAATGTTGGTTTGGGTTCTACTTATTTCTCTGAGATGTTCAAATGAAGTATGACCTAGCGACCTAAAGTTTAATCAACACACAAATAATGTATATTCTATTGATTTAGTTGTTTAAATACAAAGGTAACTAGTCCCTTGACCTAAATACCTTTTGGAATCCTTTTTCTTAAGGAATAGGGCTGACCGCCTTACTTAACAACATATAGTAAGCATGATTCTATATGAACAGAGGAAAAGTTATCTATAGTGTACATGTGGGATTAATTTCCCAAACTTTTTGAAAGAGTATACAAGCTTGAGCTCACCCAAGATACATGGAACTCAAGTTCCACAATTGCTCATGGACCCAAGTACAGTGAAATCAAGCCCACCTAAGTCATCGAGCATGAACTCAAGCATAGTTGGTCTCTATAGACTCAAGGAATATACAAGTTTGAATATAAAGTGAGATATGAGTAATAAAATTGTGAATGTGGGACTAATACCTTTGTGAAAAAAACACAGGGTTCAGAGCTTGTGACACTTGGCATCTTTAGGGAAATGTAGTGTTTGACAAATACCATGCCATGAATGCAACAGAGGTGGAAACTTGATGGCATATTTTATATATGATTATCACGTAAAGAATATAATATTTATAAATATTGTATTTTATAATGTATATAGATATTATATTTTATAATATATATTCTAATATAATTTTAAAATTTTAAGTATCAAAAATGTGGAAAAAACATATTTGGCGAAGATAGTTAACTAAAAAAAATGAATAGAAATTTTTGGCAGGGCACGTAGTTAATATGTTTTGTGTTGTCTTAAAATACAACCAATAGGGTTATTTTATCAGAGGCTCCCACCTTTCTTTGGCTTGGCATGTTCATTATCGAGAAGAAGCAACCTTGTTATTATGTTTTTCACATTAGAATGTAGAAAAAGGTTAGCCAAATGTATCTGAAATATGGTAGACTGCATTGGTAGATTACCAAAATAAAATTATTTTCTTGTTACGATTTTTTTGATGGAATATATCTATATATTAATTTAGTAAAAATATACATATAATTAATAAAAAAATATAGGTGGTATGAGAGCATGCCACATAGTCACTCTAGGCGCTGCCTAGGAACCAAAAATAGAAGCACAAAAAACAACTAGGCCTCACCTATGAATAAGTCATAGAGACATCATAAAAGATAAACTTTAAGTAACAAGTGTAAGGCCAGAAGGCGGAGGATCCATATCATCAAGACCCCAGCTCTAGCTTAGCAAGTCATTGCCATTTGGATTAGGCTTCCATCTAGCATCTTGAGTAGTGTCCTTGTCATCTTCTTCTTGTGTCCAAGTGGGCAAAATGGCTAAAGAGAGCTTGGGAAACTTATCCAACACATCCAACCAACCTTTAGGTGGCTTCCCCCAAGCACCCAGGGACAGAGCAGGAGGAGGAGTGTCCCAACCATCTTACCCAATAGGGGAAGGACGCAGAGGCTTCCACCTCGCTGCTACCGAGGAGGGGTCATGTGTTGGTACAAGGTGCCATTGTGAGAGTAGCATTGAGATTGGCTACGTCGATGTCCACCACGATGTAGCAAAGCAATTATGTCTTCCAATTTGTGCTCCCTGGGTGGAGATGGTAGAACCTGAGCCATGGCACATGGAGAATCTTTCCAATGGGAGAGAAGATCCTGAAGGTGACCAAGTTCTATGACAACTTTGTTGGCTTGAACTTGAATCTGCAAGAGACATTGGAAATGATGGAAGACTTGTTCAAGGCATAAACATTGCAATCTATAGAAAAATTATTAAAAACAACATTGTTTCTTTCTTTCCATATCCAAAAGAGAATTTCCACTCTCAAAGTATGCCAAATTTGGTTATATTTAAAGGGTAACACAGGGTTATCTCCAAGGAGGATATGTTGTTAGTAAAAGAATTCTGGCTGGAAAGCCCTGAAAAGGTCATGAATCCATATCCAAACCCTTTGATCTTTGGAGCAGTACTAAAAAAGATAAGGGAGCATCCCTAGATAGCCACAAAAAGGGAAAGTGGGGAGGGAAACTTCTAGCTGGACGAGCCTTCTGGCAATAGGTAGGCCTAGGTACAATATACACCAAGCAAAATTGGCTAGCTTGGGCTCCATGTAATCCCCCCCAAATAGTGTTAAAGTGGAAGCCCCATGAACTAACAAAGGAATGTAGACCCCAATGGGTATTGAGCTTATCCACCATAGTGAAGTGGGGAGTAAGCCATCTGTAGCCCAGCTTATGTAATTGTGGAAGAGAGTTTCCACATACCACTTCCAATCCTTCCACCAAGGACAAGTGGAGTGAAAAGAATTTTTTTGGAGCATGGTGGGTAGCACAGCATTAAGTATCCCCTGTTAGGATTCTTGATCAGAATTGGCTAATTAGAATTTGGTTTTCACCTCTTCCCAAGAGATCTAGGAGCAAGATCGCCTACAATAAACATCTTGGATAGTATAAATGCCTCTTCAAAACAACTTAAGATTATTGATCCAAGGGACATCGACCAGGGTAACTTCATTGAAATTAATAATAGGAGACCACAATAGTGAGTGGGAGTTAACAGATAGCCCATTGTGGAAAATTGAGCCATTCCAAAAAATCTATGGTCTGCTTCTTGTTAGGATTTTGGGTTGAATTTCATTGTACCTTTCTGTTTGCAATTTCAATCAAATTTACAACCCATTTTATGAGATATGCAAACTAAACCAGATCGACAACATTTTCCAAGGTTACTTCGCCATTTGGATTTATGCTTATGTTATGTACGATTAAAAGCAGATTCCAAGAGGAGTGTAATAAAAACTATCGGATTTATCCCCACCAAATGCCATGAAGATTGTTTTAAAAGGTAAAAACATTATCTAATACTTGAGCTTAACCAACACACAAATTATGTGTGTACTGGGTCAGTGTCCCCAACCCACCACTGAGGAGACTTTTCAACGTCCGTGACCGCTAACCACTACCGCCTACGACGCAGTCACGGTTAGGGCACTTAACCCCGACTTCCAATATAACCGCCGATGTCGCCACCAACATCACCGTCATCTCAGTAATCCCCACCATGACCGTGAAGGAGCTTAACTGCCAGATTTTGCCACCCGATTTTTCTCCCCAAATGCACATTACTGAAGCCATCCATTAAAACTCACTCATCCCCTGCACTTGGTTCTATTGATGTGGTAAATAGACAGTAATCATGTGGTGAATAGCACTTGGTTCTGAACATCTTGGGGAGCTAAGATTGGCTTAGATGAAGATTTAGATAACAGTCATGGATCTCTGTCCGTGTCATCGCTTATTATGTAAGTCTTTTTTATTTCCACGTTATGGAGCTGAAAACTGTTTGTTGCATTGTTTAACAAAATGATTTAAGTATGATATCGGTGGGAGCAGATGTCTTCTAACAATGACATCGACAGAGACAAGTTGGACTTTGAATTTCTGGGGAACAGAAGCAGAGAACCATATGCCCTGCAGACCAACATCTATGCCAAGGGCACTGGTGGATGGGAGCAGAGGCATATTCTCTGGTTTGACCCCACTCAGGAATTCCACACCTACTCCATCCTCTGGAACTCTCATCAGATAGTGCATGTCTGATTCTGTTATAGTTACTTGTCATTTTTAATGTGCTTTGCTGATTTAGGCTGAAATGTTTTAGGCTTGCAGGTTTTTTGCAGAATTCCAGTGAGAGTGCATAGACACACCAAGGCGACTACCCATATGTTTCCAAGGGAGCATGGGATGTACATGTTTACAAGCATTTGGAATGCAGATGGCTGGGCCACCAGAGGTGGGTTTGAGAAATATGAAACGAATATGGGATCCAACTGCCTGCTGGGATTGAAATTTGGAGGCAGTCATTGGGGTGGTCATTAAACTGACAGTAAGGCCTTTTAAGTAAAACAGCTTAGCGAGTGTGAGGAAATGATTGAAATGGCCCTATGCCATGAAAGGGACCATTACAACATGATGACTTTGTTTCATTGCAATATTCCTACTCTGCCTCGTCCTCGCCCTTCCCAGGCTTTAGGTAGCGGTATATTCTTAATGTGAGCACTGATATATCAGTGTTTAAATAGACCTTCTTGCTTCCTAATATGACAACTTGACTAAGAGATGTCTGCACGAGACTAGAATTGATTGTTTTTTTAATTTCCAATATTTTTCACGAAAATTCACAAAATAAGTCATTTTGTTTAATAATTTAGTGAGTCTCAGAAATCATCTGAACTTGCTATTCCTACCCATAGTTTGAATATAGAACTTGTTTTCGGATTCGATCAATATTCTAAGAAATCATCATTTGAACTTGTTTTATTTTTCCTTTTCAGATTTCTGGCTGTATTTCTAACGAATTATCAGTTTTCGAAAGAAATATTTATTTACGCAGACATATTACTGAGATATGTGTTGTTTCCATTTTAAAATAAAATGTACATGTTAAAGACCTGAGGCTTTCAGAGTCCAACGGGGCATAAATGTGATGGCCGTATGTCTGTATTTACGTTTTCCCATCATAAAATATAAATCAGAATAAGCTATCGTATTATATTTCCTGATGATTGATCTTCGGGCAATCAGAGAGTGAAAATTTACACAGATTCTCCAACTAAGACAGGTGCATTATGCAAATCAAAATACAATTGTACAAAATATTTTTTCAAATCAAACATACAAAATATAATTTATATTATTATAGCTACAAAATAATATAAAATAAAATAATATAATCTCTCTGCCACACCCTCATTTACAGTTTTAATCTAGCATAGAAATTAATCTCTTATTTTATGAGTGTAATAATATAAAAAAAATTTAAATAATTAATAGGTAAAAGAAAATTTATATATATATATATATATATATATGAAATGATTATTGTATTATTTTTAATGAACTTATAAATTGTAAGTCCTCACCAAAACACCAAACTTAGGGGGATAAAGATTACTTTAAAGAAAGAGTGTTAAAACATTTAAATACTTTTAAAAAACCAACAAAGAATTATATAAATTTTATATGAAATTATATATTAAAATATAAATTTGATTTTTAATTGTATTTAGAGTCAAAAAGGATACGAGCTTTGCTAGGTTTGATTTGCACCGTCATTACATTTTATCATGTTGTTTCTATTTTAAAGTTGTTTTCCCTTTTGGAATTTATGGGATTTGGCATGTGTTTTTTTCAATTTTTGTATTCTTATAAGGATTTACGGAAATCTCAATTTATTTAATGGTTTTGTCAATTTTCATTGCAATTCTTGAAACTATGAAGGATGAATGTAGAGATTTTAATGATAGTGCCCCTCACTTAAGAAGTTTTGAAAATTAGTTCTCAAAGTATATCATGAGGTATTGAATTTTAACACAATATTGTTTTGTTTATTCTTTACTTTAATTTCACCTATAAATCTTGAGTAATTTTATTTAGTAAGTTATTTTGTTAGAAAAATTTATTGTGAAAGTATGTTGAAAGCTTGGGTTTAATATGATTGGATAGAACATGGCATTAGGTTTGAATACGTCCAAAATATAATGATAGGGTTTGTTTTTCTTTCCTCATTTTTCTCTCCCACCCATGCAATACTTATTTTGATTAATCCCTTTACATATATATTTGTAATTCTCTTATGGTTTTGTTACCTTAGACACGGGATTTTGTTGTATGAACATAATGCCCTTAAGATATTGGTTTGGAATGAATTCTCTAGACTTCCATTTTCTTCTTGGCATTTTATTGACAAAAAAATTGTCACCATTGGTTGCATCATATGTCAATAGCCTAAAAAATTATGTTCCGATCATCCCCCAGAAAGAATATGTGCAAAAGTTGCCCTCTTCTATGAACTTAAAGAGATTAATTAAATTCAAGTGGATGATGTCCATCAATTGCATTGAGTTTTATAAATTAATTTTCGTAATACATGTTTTTAGCTCAATATATTAATAATAAAATTAAAATTTGCTTGTTATTTACTTATCACAATAAAGCCTTGACAAAACCATCTTCTAAAACCTCTAAGACTAGCATCAAAGACAGTTGGACCGTGGTTGGAGGGCATGAGAATCATTGGAGTAAGGGCATTGCTACCAACCACATTTTTAGTGCAACGACAAAGAAAGACACTAAAGTGTCCCCAAGCTATTTATAAAGAAATTAAAAAATAATACTCACACCAAAATATATGCAATCATTGTTTACAATAATAAAGATCAAATACAATATATTTATTGAATTGCATGTGATCATCCTTTTCTAAAAAATAAATAACACGTTCTAAATTTATCTAAATAATAAAAATAAAATAACTTACATGAAATATAAATTAAAGTTATTTTCATCCTTTTTAAAACTTTATTGTTCTAAAAATAGATTGATTAATTATTAAAATAATTATATGTTGCTATCTATTGTAGAACTGGGACTCAACAAAAATTAACCCATTCTCCCCCTTGATGTTGAATGAACTAACAATTTGATCTCAGAGTTTCAAAAATTGAACTTTTGCCATAGCTTTATTGAAGATATCTACAACTTGTTCCTATGTGTTTATATACTTCAATTCTACATCTTTATTATGAACCAAATGTCAAATAAAATAGTATGTCAAATCAAAAAGCTTTGACCTATTGTGGTGCACTAGATTCTTGGCTAATTTGATAGCACTTACATCATCATAAAAAATCACTGTAGGTTGATGTTGTTTCTATCCAATTTATTCTAAAACTTTTTGAAGCCACAATATACTTTGCTTCTATAGATGAAAGAGAAACTAAACTTTGTTTCTTTGAACTCCATGTAATCAAACTAGAACTAGGTGAAAAATAATTCCCATATGTCGACTTTCGATCATTGAAATTGCTTCTCCAATCAGAATCACTAAAGCCAACAAGTTTAATTTCTTTTAAAGTGTAATAATTGATAGAAAAATTTATATTACCTTTCACATACCTCAATATCCTCTTGGTTGCCTTCATATGAATTTCAGATGGCTTAGACATATATCTTGATATAAGAGAAATTGAATAAGTAATATTTGGTCTTGCGTGACTTAGAAATATTAAGCTTCCAACAATACTTCTGTAAGTTATCTCATCAACTCTTTCAACACTATCTTCTCTATATAGTATAACTCCATGAGTAGTTGGAGTGAAAACTGGTTTACAATCAATCATATTGAATTTTTTCAACATATCATTTGCATATTTTGTTTGACAAATGAAGATGCATCTTTACATTGATGAACCTCCATCCCTAAAAATTATTTCATTTGGCCTAAATCTTTCATTTCAAATTCATTTATCATTGCAATTTTGAATTCATCCTTCATCTTAGAATTTCTACCCATATATAATAAATCATCAATATATAAACTTATAATAAGGATATCATTATCTTCTTGCTTGTAGTAAAGAGTAGGTTCACATTTGCTTTTTTTAAATCCATTCCACTAAAAATAATCATCAATCCTTATATGCCATGATTTGGGTGCTTGTTTGAGGCCATACAAAGCCTTCATTAACTTGTAAACTTTCTTTTATTTACCTTGTACTAAAAAACCTTATGGCTGTTGAATATAGACTTCCTTTTCTAAGTACCAATTTAAGAAAGCACTTTTCACATCTATGTGATGAATTGTTCATTTATTTTGAGCTAATTACTACTTGTGCAGAAGTCTCTCCATAATCTATCCCATACCTCTATGTGAATCCTTTACCAACTAACCTTGCTTTGTGTCTTTCAACACTTCCATCCCTAATGTACTTAGTCTTGTAGACCTGTTTAGTACCAATTTTTTCCTTGTCATATGGAAGCTCTGTAATCTCCCAAGTATCATTCATGTGAATAGAATATATTTCTTCTTGGATTTTTTGCACTCAAACATCACTAGTACATGTATATTCAAAATATTATAGTTCAAAATCAGCTTGTGTAATTAAAGCATAGTTTACTATCTCACCTTTTGGGCATTCTTCATGTGTTTGGCTTATTATACATAGATAAATTTCACTCAAGATTTTTACCTTCCTTGAAGATTAGGACTTGAAGCTAGATTTGTGCTTGGAATGTATTCACTAGATGAGGGGATATTTAATCATCTTGTACCTAAAGATGGAACTATCCTTGGAATACATGCACTAGATGAAGGGTTATTTAATGGACTTGTACTTGAACTTGAAGTAATTATGGGTTACTCATTAGTAATATCATCATAATTACCATCAATAAAGATATATTTAGACTTACCAATATTGCCTTTATATTTATCATGATTGTACACTCCCCCTTCATAAAAAATAACATCTCTTGACATAAGTACACTATTAGTGATAGGATTATAAAGCCTATAAGATTTGTGTTAAAAGAACAATCACTAAGAGGAGAGGTGAACCAATATTTCAATAAAATCAACTTCAATTATAATTCTTCAAACTTTTAACCAATCAATATAAACATTCATGAAACATATAAACCATTCATTGCAATGAACAAATAAAATAATACTAGATCAAAGCACATAACACATGAATTATGTAGGAAAATCTCATGGGGGAGAAAACCAATTTCAAAAAAGATTTGGAATACTATCCTATAAATATATTACTTTAATTTAAATCAGAACCAACTGATCAAAAAGGACCCACCCCTCAATTTAGTCAATCGCCGACTTGACCTTTAACTAACACCAACTAGTAAGGAGGTTATAACCCCCTAAATGATTAAGCATAATCACCTCCACACTGATTTCCACATATGATCTAATATATTACACATATGATGATGGTCTTATCTTTCTTTAATACCTAAAAACCTACCTCTATACCTCATACAACTGATGGTAGTTCATACAAACACAAATTAGCCTCTTACATAGGCATACAACTCTTTCTCTTCTATACTTCTCATACACATACTCATAACCTTGAGTCCATTCCTCCTTCACACTATGATCTTATTAGATATACATACAATCTTGTAACATCAAAAATATCAGCCATACATAATATTTTCATTACTCTTATAACATATATTCAATGCACTTCTTTACTTTAGGGATCTAAACAAATTAGGCCTAATTATGCCTTGAATCAAATATAAAATTTACTAATTACCTTCAGCACCACTATCTGATCTTCATGACATGTTCAAAATTTTATTTTTATGCTTTTCATGCCATTACGTACTTATTAAAAATCTCATACCGTTCACTTATCTCTCCAATTGTCTAACTAGCACAATTAGGCCAACTAAGCAAAATAGGCCTAATAGCCTTAAAACAAATCTTCTTACTTCATCATGACTTGAAACAAATATTATTAGACCCTTATCACATATACAACATTATTTTATGATATTTTTAATGGCCTTTTACCCTTCTTCAAATTCATATATAATTCGTTTCACTGACCAAACTATCTAACTAACACAATGAAACCAAAATGGCCTTCTACATATGCATTATTCTTTATCCAACCAATCTTGGTTGGCCACAACACTTTTCATAACCCTTAAATATTCTCTCCCACTTGGATCAACATCAAAATATGTATTTATATATGTTACATATAATATACATCAACTTATTAGGTTCGCCATTCTTCAAATGACTCAAAACAACACACTAATCTTAAGCAAGACCTACGCAATTATCCCTCTATTAGTCCACACATTACACTTAGATTCCAATAGACTTTAAGAAATTATGGAACATTTTAAAACACGTTACCATAATTTACTCCACACCCTTTTTATTTTTATTTAGTCATACACCACTTCTAATACACTCTCTCACCTTATTAAACCTCTTTTAGCCCTCAAGCCTTCAATAGGTCTCATTGAGACCTAATTCACCTTTATGGAACACTTTGAGTCACTATGATCAATATGGCCCTTAAAAATGACCCAAAACACTTCAAAAACCTTAATTTCATCTTTTTTAATAATTTTCCAAGCTTAATAAATATCGAATCATTTTTTCATGCTCTGAAATCTTCATTATGTCTTATAGACCAATTAGGCTTAACTAGCCCTAAAACACTATCTTCAGAAAAAAGGTTCAAACTAACTGAATATAAAATTTCCATGTACAATACACATAAGTATAGAAGTTTTGAGACGTTAGGAACATTATCCAATCCATAATACACCTTTATTTATCCTCTAAAGACTCATAAATGCCATTGCAAGAAGCTTACTCAAACCTACAATAATTACAATCAATAAAAGTCAACTTTTACCTATAATAACTTCACCTGTATGGATATAAAAAACTCCAAATCACTTTGAGAATGATATATATGGATTCTAATTCATTTTTTTATAACAACATGATTGATAAGTACTTTGTCTTCTACAATCATTTCTTTGCACCCTGGCTTATTTAGAAAAAACATAGTCAACAAAAGTCAACGCTCACATGCAATAAATGAAATTATATGAGAATTAAAACATCTTAATAAATTTTAATAGATAAAAATTTAATTCCTCTACCAATTTTCCTTTTACACCACCATAAAATTCATTGATTATCAAAAGTTATAAATAAAATACTTTTGATTAGTTTTTCTTTGTATAATGGTCACTTGATATTGTAAATTTGGCTAAGTATGGAAACTAGTGAAATTTGTATGGGAGACCAACTTTTCACTAACATAAATTTTGATAGACATCATTTAAAGATCTTAAAATTAGACCACATTATCTCATCTCATAGAAGAATCCACCCATATACCAAACTCTTGTTGAGACCTTCACACATGTGAGTGATGACATCATCAATCTGCCTACTCAACTTGATTTGACAAGTGAAAAAAGATGATCTAGACAAGCACGCAATCATTCTAAATTATTCATATAACCTCCAAAGGTACACCAAGAACTCTTTACACCTCACATGACCTATGCAATAAGAATATGACATCAATAACATTCTCTATCATTCCAAAGACCTATAAACATGATATGCACTCTCAAATCCACTTGGAACCTATCACTTTGTCATTAATGCATTATGTACTAAGATCATCTTGACATCAATGAATCTCAAGAACATGATCGACAATTTTCTTTGTTCACTATACCCAACATAAATATAAGACTCATTCTTTGGATCTAATTTCTTCCTTTTCTTATCAACTACATGAACATAAGCTAAACAACCAAAAACTTTGAAATATTATACATTAGGCTTCCTTTCATACCATGTTTCATATTGAATCATATTTTAAAGTTCATTAGTGGGCCTTTGATTTAGAATATATATTGTTTTATCAATTGCATCACCCCAAAAAGAGTTATTCAATTACTTTGTTTGTAACATGTTCCTTGACATTTCAACAAATGGGTAAGTTCACCAACTTGGGGGACAAAAAGGGCCTAGATGTGGGCATGATTGTTTTAAAATTTTATAAATGTGAATTTATACAGATAATTAGATATGGCTAAACTAAATTTTTGAAGATGGTTTTAAAACATGAATTGTAGTATTTTGCATCTAGTTTCCTTTTTTTTTTTTTTGAAAAATGGTTAAGTATAAATAGGTAAAACATATAGAATTTGAAAAGGACCTCCTATTTTATTTAAGAAATTTTTAATTGTACCATTCCATGTGACCCACCATTTTTTGAGCATCATTTATTATTGCTATAAACCCTTTGGTGAATATTTAGATTAGCTCTTCTAGTGTGTTACAAACTTTTTTTTATATTTTTTTATGAATATATTTTTATTAGTTTTGTAATTAAGTATAACTTGAAAACTAATAAAAACAAGGATATTCATCCATGCGACCCACCCTAACTATCTAAAAAAAAAATGAAATTTGATTTTTTTTTGAATGTGTGTATAATTAGGCCTAGTTTTTTTACCATATAAATCTTTTTGATTTTATATCAACTAAAAATATATTAGATAAACATGAATAGGCATGTATGGGTGAGGCATGTAGTGGCATAGAAAAGGTGTTGTTAGAAATAAATATAGTTTGAACCATTAAAATAACACAAAAATTATAAAAATCATACATGTAGAAAGAGAACAATGTGCTCATCGTAGTGGTAATAATTTTTTGAATTTTGATGTTGAAATCTATAGTGTATTTGATAATTTAAATTGAAAATTGTTGGTTTTTTCTTAAAACTCTTGGTCTCAGCTATAGATGCATAGTCCCAAGCCTTAGGCTAAGAAATCCAAGCCATTTTTGAGCCTAAAGGCTCGATTTGAAATTCAAATTTAAATAATACATATGCATTATATAACACAATGAATAATTTATACACATTATATAATGCAAACACATTTCTTAGACATAAAATGAAATAAATAAATTTCATGTTTGTTATGGGTAAAAGGTCCATTAACTGTGCATATTTATATGGGAAATGTCAAATTTTGTGTTTCTTACAGGGGAAAGGTCCCATTATCTCTAGACAGTGAAGTAAGGTGTCATAACCTCGCGTTAGACTTTAAATTTTTTAACTTTTCCAATATGTCATCTTAACTACTTATAACTAAAGTTTTTAGGTCTAACCCGTTATACATTTGATTATATAACTAATTTTATTACAAGAGATCATAAAATGAAATTTTTAAACCTATGATCAAAACTTAACGTTTAGTGTACCAATCATTTTGCATTAGAGTATCAATACTTGACTCTTGTCATGATGTGATTGGTTACTTTTAATTTTATAAAATAAATGTTAAACAAGTATTATATATTATGTGTTCAAATTTTGATTCACTTTAATATATAAATATATACACCAATATGTTTCATCAATAGAACACATGTTAACAAAAGCCTTGTTTGATAATTGAAATATGCACAACTATTGGGATCTTTCCCTTAGTAGGGCAAGGATATACCTTACCACATTACTTTCCTAAAATCCTACTTACCTTTAAATTTTGTGTTTCTTATTGATATTATCCTACCTGCCTAAAATCCTATCTTACCCTTTTTTTTTTCTTTGATATCTTTGACCAAACCCCTTTATTTATAAATTTTGAACTAATTTGTTGAAGTGGTAAACCCATTGAATTGGACTATGGACTATAGATAATCTTGTGTAAGTAGAAATAAGAATTGAGCCCTTGGTGTAATAGTGCATCTCTTTGATATCTATTTCAAGAATGATATCTAATAGATCCTAATACCTGTGAATAATGCCTTGGATTGTTTTAAAAACATTCCTAAATTGTGTTAAACAAAGTCACTTAAGTTTCCTCTAAGGTCACTTAGTGCATCTAATTCAATAGGTGCATTTTGAGGTCCCAATTAAATGTCCAACAAGAGTCTTACATTGTTACAATTATTCACTTGATTCCCCTAATGTATTCAAATAAATTATTCAAATGTTGCATAAAATTAAGATATCTTTTGAAAATATGGTTAATCCTCCATTCTATTCATATCCTTCATCTTCCCCTCCATCACATATGGGATAACCATCAACCACTCCATCTATTCCCATGTCATCTAAAGAGTATATATTTTACATGGGACTATTCCTAGCCACACCATGGATGCAACAATTGCAAGATCAAAAATAATCTAGACAACACTTGATGTTTATCAATACCATAGAGTTTTATACCTTACTAGGTGATCCGGATGGTAAGATACGAATGTAGGATGATGGACCTACAATGTATTTACATGTTTAATTCTTAAATAGTTTTGTCAAGTTGGGTACATATTTTGTTTTGTATAAGATGTGGTTTTGAGCTTAATAAACTTGAAATCATCACTTTTATCCATTAGTGATGATGTGGTATTTTATTAAGATGACATGCCTAGTGATGAATGTATATCTTAAAAAATACCTATTTGCATTACATACTTTGATCGAAAGCATTAAGGGATGGTGTAGACCTAGCATTGACCAAGTACTACATATGTATAAGTTATCCTAGCTCAAACTCTATTGAACTTATTCAAGATACATTAAATTTATGACAATGTCCCCTTTATCTAAGACCTGCTTCTCCTCAAGGATGATGTTGAGCAGAGAGACCCAATAATTGTTCATGTGGATGATGAGTTTCTCACCTCATATAGATGGTTAATCATAATTAAATACCATTATGCACCCCTTCACCAAAGGTTTTAATATTATATATATTTTGTACATATATATTCAATCATCTTGTTCATATTTCATTGTAATGAGTTGAAACCTTATGATGTGGATTGCATTAAAGTAGTACATGTCTCATAATTCTTGCTCCAGCTTGGGATTTGAGGTTGAGGCTTGTCCATTACTAAATTGTGTTTTATCCTACATGTAGGACTTAATATGGATGTAAATTTTGGGATCTCTAGAGGTAATTCAAGGCAGAGGGATATAAATAATTTGAATATGCATACATGAAAAAAAATTAATAACGTTTGGTGCTTTGTTGAAATTTGGATGGGACCTTAAAGGGCTCTACATGATAATTTTTATATAGTAATGGCAAGTCATAGGCTCACACCACATTTGTGAATTATTTAATAGACATGAGTTGATTTGATCGATGTCAATATTTAAACATTATTGGCTTCTATGTATGTATGATAAATTTATGAATAAACCTTAGTTGGATTGGTTGGCTTGGTGATGGAACATGTCTAAGTATAAAAGATGTGCATATTTGACAACTGTAACACTTCTCTAGGCACAGTAGACCTATACATGTATGTGTAAATCATTGATTGGATTGGGAGTCTTGAGGCTCTAACAAATATGATGCTTCTTGGACAATTAACAGTTAGATCTCTAACAAAAATATGTGTGTGTACAAGATACACATGTGCATACACATACATAGGATCGAGCCTCACAAGGATCTAATATCTATCTCTTTAAATCTTCTAGAACCTGATACCTCTAATAGTGTTGACACTTTCAAGCATGTATGAGGTACACATGGTGATATGTAATTGAATTTGGCCTCTTAAGGCATTGTTAACTCTAAAACTTCTAGGACTTGATGCATCTATGAGAGATTTAACATAAGTTTCAGTGTATGAGGTATAAAAATGGCATAATAAGGTTCAATTATAAGGGCAATTCAATTAAGGAGGTATGAGAGGCCAGTTTGAACCCCTTCTTGACATAACTATAAGATTACGATATATATGATTTGGGTCAAAATTAAGTACAATTTTATTTATCATGAATTGAACCAATTAGTCAATTAGTTTATTTAGGGATGTGATTTGGCCAAAATTGATCCCCTAAACTAAATTTATGGCCCAATTTATTATATAATATAGCTGCAACATGTATGACCTAACTAACCCTAATTTAATCAGAAATACATATTTGAATGCAAATGTGGCCAATTTCAACCCATTAAACATTTGTTGTCAATGTTTTCATGCTCTAAATAGTAGTGAAAATTCACTTGTAAGTGCAAGTGGGTGTCAAGGTTCTTGGAGCACGTGTAATTTACCTATATAGATATGTTCAAAGTGGTGTATTTTCACCTTCCAGTTCTAGAGGCATAGTTTCTAGTTAGAGGTAGAGGATATTATGACAAAAATTTTGGTGAGGAGAGGAAAGATGGATCAATTATGCTAATCTACCGAACTTGTACCCACAAACCCTCTTTGCACACAACATATAAATTTAACATGATGCAATCCCATTTATGATAACTAAATGTATGGCTTCCCTACTTCAAGTGTTTAAGGTGGTTTGGAGGTTGGGGTAAGTCTATGGGAGGAGATATGGCCAAACATCAGTATTATATGTGTAAGAGTGGGGTCAAGAGTGAGAAATAAGGTCACAGGGGAAAAATAATTTTTAAGAACATGAATTAGGCCTAGTAGGCCTCATATTCATACTTGGGTAAAAGTGGAAAATAGGTACAAGGAAGACTTGGGGCCTTCAATGAAAAGGTCAAATTGGTATGTTTTAGATGTCATGAGTATGTTTTCAACAAAATAAGATCAGTGGGAAGATCAAATTAGTCCTTTGGAGAGTATGTATAGGGCATTAAAAACCCTAGATTAGTGATCTTCGAGCATTTTCAAGATATTTAACCATGGGAATTCAATGAAACTTTGTAATCTTGTTCCCGTATATATAGCCTTGAGATAACATTGTGTTCATAAGGTATAGAATGAGAGCATTCTATTATTTGAGTACTTGAAAGGGGTTATACCAAGTATGTTATGATCATCTAAGACCATATGTTATAATAGATTGAGATCTTGAAACATAGACTAATATTTGGTCCTTGAGACCCAAAGAAGGTGCCTAAGAAGAAACTAGAAAGAGATTGAGAGGAAATTTGTGAATGAGACATGAATGAAATGAGGTAAAATATGTACGGATAGAGAAAAATAACATCAAAGAGGTACTAATAAGAGTACAAAGAATAAGTAATAGGTGTAAGAATATAAATTAAGTCCAAAGAGTCAAAAGAGGAGCTAGCTTATGAAAGAAGATTCAAATCAAACCATAACAAGTGAATGTCTGATTTACAACATTATCCTAAGAAACCATATCATAACAAACCATAGAAAACCATAGCAAGTGAATGCTAGTTGGGTCTTGATTTCGTATAAGGGTTTAATTTGAAACATTATCCTAACAAGTTATTATCAATCTCATAACATTTGTAATCCTTAAGAATACTTCAAAACCAATCATTTATAATACTCTGAACACAAATGATTCAAAAAAGATTTACTTGATTGGTTTTATTAAATATTCATGTACAAAATGAGAATGCCATGTATAAATGCCATATATAGGTATACAATGTCAATAATAAATGCATTGCCATATAGGCATACAAATTATTAAATCATGTCTAACAATATAGTATCTAATTTTAGGTAAATACATCATATACATATGTATAATGTGAAAAATGTGTACATTGCCATATAAGCATATATAAAAGTACATCATCTACAACATCCTAATCATCAAATAGTCTCCCTCTTTTTTCCTTGTTTGAAAAAGACTCTCCTTGGGATGCCTTGCTTGTAGATGGAGATATCCCAAATGCCTTAGATTGCTCCAAGGTTTGACTGTGGGTACTACACTCATAGCTTGCTTGTAGTCAAACCTATTCAAATATAAAACTTATTATAAAATTAACAAGTATACATCAAACCAAGTTAAAAAATTCATGTTTTAAACTATAATAAAAAATCATTTAAAAATGCACTTACCGCAATCTCATGGTTCTCCTCAATTTGTTGTTGATGCTCAATTGGGTCAATGCCAGGTTTAGTTGTATGAATATGTATGTCAAATGATGAACCAGTAGTCATCTAAATCAGACTATCAAATGTCATATGATATTCCTAAAAACATAATACATTTGTGCATATAAGTTATATTTGCCAAAGTATATAATAAAATTATTAAAACAAAAGTACTAAATTACAATTCAAAATTATAAGTGAATATACATACCTCTATGAGTGCCTGTGCATATGACATTACAATGCAATTCTTGAGTTTGTCTCAAATCTTAATGATGGTGGAGATTCCACCATAGTCATTAGCTGAACAAGAAACCTAATAATTAATAACTTAGGCAATTCATTGATTAAACAAGTTGCTAACAAACTTAGTATTGCATACAATCCAAGATTTTAATATAGTCCAAGCATTTTATTCTTTTGGTATAAAGTTATGTGGAATTTCAACTAAGGAACATGCATAAGAGTGTTGAGAATAATATTTTTAGGAATCTAACTGATCAATAAGTGGTAAAATATTATTTGTCCATAGTCCTTGTTCTTGGAAAATATATAGTTTGTAAACTAAGAAATTATGTGCCTTGTGTTTAGTCATGTAACTTTTTATGGATTATAAATAGTTTAAATAAGGGTTTTGAATGATCATAGAAAGGGGGAGATCATCTTGATATAGGTTTATATTTCTTTGACATTGAAAGAGGAAATAATCCCTAAGTACCCTGTTGCTAAAGGTCAACATATAGTCAAAAGATTGAGTTATATTCTGTTGAAACTAGTTTGGGATTCCATTGAGATTATAAGCGGTATAGGATAGTCAATGAAAGTGTATAGAATTTGATATTATGTTTTTAATATATTGGGATTTGAAGGAAAGGCAATGTAATCATGTACCATGTTTTCCTATGTGCATAGGTAGGGTTGTAAACTGAGAGTTTTGAGTTTACAATTGATTATGGGATTTCATAACTTGATGTCTAAATGATAAAGTTGTATAGGGTCAGTATAGACCCAATGAAAAATGTTTAGGGTTTTTAAACCCAATAAAACAAAATTTATCCCTTTTAGTGTGTTCTCGGCCTTAGTAATGGCCTAGAAACCTTGATTCTAGGGTTTAGTGTATAAAATGAGATTTGACTATTGAAAAATTCTAAAAACATGTAATATTATATTATTTAATGTCTTATCACTAATGGACATGGTTTAAGGCTTTTTAGGTATGGAAAAGTATGTGAATGAGGTTGTGATCTAGTGCTAAGCCTAGAGAAGGGTTAAGGGAGAATGGTGATATTGAAACAGGAGAATTTGTCCAAAGAAGGGGGTCAAAAAATTACTGATTCAGATGAAAGATCCAAATGGGTATCTAGAAAGGTCAATATATTATAGATAAATTTTGTACATGTCTCATACTAAGGAGGTTTGCATAAATGGAGTGCTAATTGGTGAGAGGCTTAACAAAGGAAGTACAATTTTCCTTGAGAGTTGTGTTAGAGGGTTAATGTGGGAGTTGTATGGGTAAAATGGGTCCTTAAATATGAAATTAGATTTTGGTGAAGATTTGTCAAATGCTCCCAACAAGGAGATTTACCCAAAAATAGGGTTAGTAGAAGGCAAGGCTAGAAAGGTGTATGTGAGGCGTAAGTAGACAGACAGTTTGAGTTAGTGACATGACCAAGGATGTAGAGAGAGTGTCAAGAAGATATAATGATTTATTTAAATAATATTATCATTGTTATTTGATTACCCAAAGGACTAAGGGAATTATTTATGAATGGATGAAGGAGAAGCTTGAAACGAAAGGATATAGATAGAGTTGGGTATAGAAGTTGATATAGATCTGCATCAATGGATATAGATAGAACCTCTCCCCGAACTAGATATAGTAGGTCTTTGGGCACCGTAATTAAGTGGTGGTAAAAAACCACTCAACCCCATCTATCTATATGGGGTTGAGGTCCCTTATTTGTATATGGTCACAAGGCCTATGCTCTCCCAACAAACCAATGGGACCTAATGGACACTCTCCCAACAAACCAATGAAATTGACTAGGTAAAATGGGATCAAGAGGCTATGCCATCTAAATTTATAACTCCATAGATAGAGATGAAATTTTTATACTCAGATGGAATCAAGATGGGAATTAAATTGCTAGCTATGACCATTTTGGATATGGATCATAGAGATTGAACCACTATATGTGATTATGATAACAAGGAATCAATTGCATGGCTATGAGGCTAGTATTTAAAATAAGGGAGTGGTGTGCATATTAATGAAGACATGTTATGCTCGATTGTCAAATTGATAGAAATGTATTGTACCAAATAACCTTTATCAAATGAATTATATATATATATATATATATATATATATATATATATATATATATATATATATATATATATACAATCCTACTAATTTGGATTGACCCACTATGGAAACCAAATATAATCGGATATCAAATAAATGTTCAACTCGCTATTTTGGTTATTGAAAATAATTTGATATTGAGGATGAGCCTAACAAGTTATGCCAATCCATGTTAATACATCAAATAATAAAAAGTCTAACAAAATTATATTAGGTATTTTATATAAATTCTTACATAAAATCTACCAAGGATGAAATTAAGGTGTATGAATGTACATCTAGAGTATATAATATTCACTTGAAATTTTACCTCTGTAAAATATATGGTGTGGTACTGACATAGATAGATGTAGTAGCCTAGGTTGGCCCACTACCTAGTTGTGATTTTGAATGCAATGTATCCTCCTGGAACACAAAAAAATACATATATATTATTCAATTTGAATGTTTAAATTAGTTTTTACCTTTTAAAATTACAAATATAACTTAGAAATTTAACATTAAATTTATATAAAAGGTACCTGCATGTGTGTAGAGACTCCCAATGTATCTAAATGAAATGTGTGTTCCAATAACTCATTATTAAATACCACATCCTCCAAGACCCTTAAAGTGCCACCATAATCATTTGAAGGTCCAGTGCATATAGCACCACAACATCTACATCGATGGGGTCAGGTATGACCACTAGCTAGAGTATCTCAAGATTTTATCTAAGAAAGTCTACTTGTATGATGAATGAGTGTATCAGTAAGTGAACCAAGTGTATGAAAAGTGTCTATCTCCACAGCCTCTATCACCATAGAGGCAATCTACAAAAGAAGTGGATTTTGGGTAGGGATCCTTATAGGTTGATTAGGTGCACGATGTGCACCTAGTCAATCCTATGTAGATCCTTTCTCTCAACCCTAAAACTCATCATAGTCAAAGTAGTTCAGAATTTGATTGAGATCAAACTCACAATGGAGTTTCCTCAAAAATTATAAAGGGACCTCATGGTTATTATAAAGGGGATAGTCAAACGCCATCCACCATTACTCCCAAAATTTTGTTTTGATCAAATCCTATTGGCATCAATGGATTGGGAAACATTTGGTTGTTATGGAAAATGGGGCATTGGTGGTTGAGTCGATAAATAAGGCACAAATTTGATCTTTTATTATATTTTTTTCTTCACCTTAGATGCTGATAATTTTTTAGCATAGTAAGCCATATAACTATCCCTATATGACCTTCATCTATCAATTTGACTCGTTATTAGGTCAACTTGACCTAATACTAACTCTAGGTTATTGGCCAAATAGGTGTGGTCAGTGTTTGTGGAAGTGGGATCCATAATTATCCTAGTTAGTTTCTCAATTTCAATTTTTTTCTCTACTATGTGAGCAACTAATTTCTCCTAGCTACTTGGGGGATCTAGGAGAACTACAAGAGGGTTAGGATGGTTAGGAGGGTTGGGCAAAAGGTTAGGAAGAGGATTAGGTGGAGGGTCACGTAGAGTATGCTGACCTATTATAAAAAAAATAAAAATAAAAAAAAATTTAATTGACATTAAAAAAAAAAAAATAGATTCTTCACGATAGCATCGTCGATTTGGTGAAAGGAGGGAAAAACATGAATCTTGCAAGCCAAAACATGAATTTGTAGCCAAAACATGATCTTGCAGCCAAAATGTGAAGGTGAATTAAGAAAACACAAATGGATAAAATGTATGAGATAAGGATCTTTTTTGTTTTATAGTTTACATAATGCGTACACATTATTAAAACATATATGAATGTATACACATTCATATATGTTTCAATAACACGTACACATTATTTTTATAATGCGTATGCATTATGACTCGATAATGTTGAGCCATAACATGTACACATTATAAAAATAATGCATACACATTATAGGGTATGTCCACAAAATTGTCCCCCAACTATGTGCACATACACCAATGTACGATTCTCACTTTCAACCACACCATTTTGTTGAGGGGTAAAGGCAATTGTGAGTTGCCTTTTGATTCCATTCAAATCACAATAATGCATAAAAGTTTTTGAACAGAATTAACCTCCATGATTACTCCTTAAGAACTTTATTATGTAACCACTTTCATTCTCTGTAAGGGTTTCAAATCTCTTAAATGTATCAAATGCTTCACTTTTTAAAAATAAAAATAAACCCAACACTTTATTTAATAATCATTAATAAATTTAATGAAATATGATGAATTACCCAAACTTTTTGTTTGCATAAGACCATAAATATTTGAGTGAACCAGTTGAAGTGAATAATAAGCCCTTCATGCATTAGCTTTTGGATAATTTTCTCTTGCCTATTTGCCTTTAACACATCCTTCACAAACTTCCTCATGCTCTTCAACCTTTGATAAACCATAAACTAATTCCTGTGATGTTATTAACTTCAAACTTTGGAAATTCAAGTGTCCATACCTGAGATGCCATAACCAAATTTTATCTTCACATGCCATATTTTCAAGGTTGTTACTATGGTCTCCAAACTTCAATGAGAACATCCTACTCTTAGAAATAGGTAAAATTGTAAAAACCTTATTTCCGTTTCACTTTATTGAAAGCCGTGTAAAATTTTTAATGTGACCGGCGCCGCTGGCTAGACACGACTAATACCGATACCACGGGGCCGATGGGGGACTTGAACACTGATAGGCAGAGCCGCAACGGAAGTACCCGACTACACCCCTTGACCCAAAAACCTTATTTCCTTGATTATTAACATATATTATGAATTGTTTATCATCAAAAACTAGCTTATAATTATTTTCATATAGTTTTCCAACACTCAACAAATTATGTTTCAACTTTGAGGTATAATAAATATCATTAATACTTTTCTTAACTTCTGTAGTATTCACCTTCATATTTTGTTTTGTTGAAACCTCCAAAGATTTATCATCACCAAGTTTGATATTGGTTTTGAAATTTCTATCTATTTTATAAAAGAACACATTATTCCTTGATATGTGATTAGCACAACCTAAATCTAGATACCAAACCTCATTGGGACTATTTTTATCTTTGTCATATGAAATGAATAAATTACATAAAGCATCACCATCCACATTAGTATAATTAACACTTCTATTTTCATTTCCTGATTTAAATTTACATTTTCAATTAAATTGATCATACCAATGATAGTAATAGCATTGAATATTTCTTTTATCAAATCTACCTCCACCTCTATCCTTTGTAGTTGAACCACCTCTTCTTCCTCTGTATCCTCTTAAATAATTGTATCCTCTTGAATAATTGTAATTCCTGTATTTACCTTGTCCTTGATTTATTTTTATATTGTCTTTGCCTTGTACATGGCTATTCTTATTGCTAATGTTGGTACTTTAATTCTTTATGATTTTCAATGTCAAGGAAAAATCCTTCTCATCACTTTAATTTAGTGGGTCTTTTAGTATTTCTTCATGGGATACAAGCGATCTAACTAGGTGATCAAACTTAAGAGTAGCCAATTTTTTGCTTTCTTCAATAATGATGACAATATTATTCCACGTTGTGTTAGAGACCTTAACACCTTTTTTAGAACACCCTATTTGTTTAAAATTTCTCCAAGTGTATCCATATTTTAAACTACATCCTTTACTCTTACACAAAAATCACTCACATTTTCATCTTCTTGCATCTTAAAATTCTCAAATTCTCTCTTCAATGTTTGCAATCTAACCACTTTGACTTGATCACTACCTTGGTAAGCTTCAATATTGTGAGTTATTTTTCTTAGCTTCTTTATTGACTTGCCTATCATTAGCTAGGATAGTGGCCCAGTCAACTTGTTCATCATAATTAGTCTCCACAATCTCCCATTATTATTTTTCTATCAAAAGTGTCATCATCTTGATGCTCATATAATCATAATAATTTCCACTAAATTATGGAATAGGAAGATTTGTAGAGGTTTTCAAGATCAATTGTTAGAAATATCTTTAAAAAAATAACCACCCAAACCAAGGTCTAATACCAATTTAATATTTTTAAATCTATAAAAATAAATGACTACCCAAAAAGAAACCAAAAAAATAAGATTCACACCAAAATATATGTAATATACATAATCAAAATAAATACATAATATCCAAAATAAATTTACTTATTCAAATTAATCGAATCATTCTCCATACAAATAAATATCAAATACAATGTATTTATTGAATTGCATGTGGACATGCTTTTCAAATAAATAAATTTAACATTTCAAATTTATCTAAATAATAAAACTAAAACAACTTACATGAAACATAAGATAAAGTAATTTTCAACCTTTCTAAGACTTTATTGTTCTAAACATAGATTAATTATTTATTAAATAAATTGCATGTTGTATGCTATAGAACTATGAGTCAACAACAATTAACCAACATAAACAAGCAGACAAGGAATATAATATATTTACCAATAAAAAACCTATGAAGGCCATATGAAAAAACATTAATCATAATTTACATATTGAAATCAAACATTCTAGTTGATACATTCATATTAGTAATTCATTAACATATTTTCTAAGTAGATGCATATAGATACTTTTGAGCCTTGTAATTACTTATATACATAAAACCCAAACAATGGCACACACCCAAAAACAAACATAAATAATTAAATTATCAGTATACGATAGCAATAAATCATTCAACAATATAAGAACATAAACAAATCTAAATTTTAAACACATATTCAAATCAGTTACTTTTGTTTTTTCCGTAGTTATAAGCCAAATATTACTAAAGTAGACATTTTTTCCATCCTTTGCAACACTAAATAGGTTGAGCCTCACCTATTAAACTAATAAACTCTTTGAACACAATCAAAAAAGAGGCCATTATGAGTTGGTCAAGCTATGATTCTAAATCCTTATCAGCACAATCATGACATGTTAAAGTTAAAGTGAATAACATTACATATAAATGATTGAAATCTAGAATCCAATCTCATGTAGTAAAAAAATGGATACTTTAAAATGTTCATTACAAAACACAACATCTAAAATAATATACAATTCATTTACATAATATTGCAATTAATTAAATTATCAAGAATATTAATTATAAGAGCACTTGATTTAGCCCTTAAACCATTTGGATTTAAAACTGTATAATTATGGAATGAAATATCTTAATGAATATTATTTGATTAAGTTTGGCAAAGATAGGTTAATGGTAGAAATAGGCAGGTCTAGTAATTTTTTCATGCACCATCCTCAATAGCGAATAGTTAGAGATCATGTGCCACATATACATTTTTAAACATAGTTGTGTAACATGTCACGAGTTACTACCATGAACCACATGTATGGAAGTTGTTTTAATATGGTATTCATGTTAATATGATATAATATTATAATAACTATTATTAGTAGTTCCACCAAGGTTTTAAGCAATCTCAAAAGAAATGTACATGTTGTTTACAATTTTTATTTTTAGAGTATATTACCCATTCAAGTGTTTCAATTTTAAGTGTATGATGTGGAGACTGACTATTACATCACAATTTAAGTCACCAACCATTTAATCTATTTGAATGTGTTGTGTGAGCTCCTTTAAAATTCATTTGTCACCCCTTAAAACTTCCCAATGCATATAATATTTCCATGTGGTAATTTATATTTTCCCTGGCCTCATTTTGTCCTCAATCAAGCTTGCTTGATATTTCATCTGAGCTCAAGCTCCCTGCTCCAAGCTCAACTACATGTGCCCCCTTTATCTCATCAAACTCTTCTCTAGTCCAATCTCGCCTCTATTGCATCCAAATTGTGTTGATCTCACTTTGATATTGTCCTAGTCTTGAGCTCTTTGTCTCCATAGTCGATCTATGTCTCCAACAAGGCCAACTACTACTTGAGCTCACCTAACTTTCCTTTGAACTCATGATTCTTCCTGTAATCCAAAATCAGTCTTGTTATGCCTTGGGGCTATTTTGTCCCACATTTATGCATTGGCACAAAGAAATGTGTTTTATATTTAAAAGTGCTAACTAATATGGTTGGTGTTAGAAGACGACCTTATAATTGAGATTACATAGCTGACCAAAATACATGGAGGATTTTTTGTAGTCCACTTGGTGAAACCCAATTGGCATCCCTATGATCGATAAAATAATTTTTCATGCTAACTCATCTACCTTGTCATGATCTTCCATGTTCCTAGCTCATAACTATAACTACCACTTCGTAAGCATTCATTCCTTAGGGGCTAACTATCTCCTCAATGCATGTCATCATACAATTCCACCTAGGACCTACTGGCACAGGACTGCCACTATGCCACATGGCTCTCTAAGATTCATTTTGGGTTATACCAAGCTCTATCATGACTGACACCTCAAGACTAATACCTAGGACCACATTTCAATCTACTAATCATTTTAACTCTTCCAATGTTCTCCCAAACTGACAACCATGCTCTATTCCTAAGGCCAACTAGCTTCATGTGATTGGAATCCTGGATGAATTATTATCAGTCTAAACTGCTATTTATGATACAAATTTACCATAACTAATCTTCTTTCAAGTGATCACATGTAGTTGGTCTCAGGTTCTCAAGGTCTAACACCCCAAAAAGCCTTGAGATAGTTATCCCAAGCACAGTCCTCATGGCTCCCCGGGCATAGTTCACCACCAATCTGAGCTCAATGACTTAGTGATTTAATTAAAATAAGATCTTGATGGTCTTAGTGTAAAAAAATAACTCAAGATCTTGATGTGTTTAGAATATTATCGAGAATCTATAGATTATACCCAAGCTCGTTGAGAAAACAAGAGAAACTCATGATACTCTGAGTATTTCGACCTTTCTTTCAAAAAAATTGCAAAATTTTAATGTGAATGTGAAATATTATGGATTAACTCAAATAGGTTGTAAACTTCATCACATAACTTGAAATTTGAAATCCTACATAGAAGGAAACTTGAGAAAATTAAGATAAAACCTGCAGCATGACTCGACCAACTCTTGTAAACACTTTTGCATTACATAAACCTATCTTGCTCACTAAGAACTTGTAGAACTATGTGATTTTGCCTTGTGAATAGAAGTCATGATAAAAACACTTCTAAGAGACCAACCCACTGCTAAATCTAGGAAATGATCTTTTCACCCTGCATGTTGAGAAAAGTGGGTCCTCATGTGAATTTGAAAGGCATGGGGTCTTTGGTCACCAATAGGCTTCATGTTTGATGTAAAACTCAAACTAGTGTTACAATGCCAATTATATGGAGACAAAACATTTACGTTCCAAAGTCTATATTGTAACTTCTATAACTTTTGTTTATCTATGCTACAAATTATATGGATGGGTGTTGTGTGTCCATTGTAGAATGAGACTAGGTAATTGGAACATGCTAAATATGATCCTATAAATATAGCATAGGGAATCAATGGGTCACACTTGACATTTATCAGGTAGTTCCCTTGCGTAGAGGATATAGATGGAAGCACACATAACACTTGAATTGTGTAGAAACAAGACCAAGGTGGATGTCCAGTCAGGGAAGGAAGCATGAGCTCAACAGGAACAACATGAACTTTATAGAGGTCAAGTTATATGAGAATGTGAGGGTCTTAGGTGATTCAGAGTTTTTTATGGTTTTGAAAATATTTATTCCCACCATAATTCCTCTATTTTCATTTAATATCCTATTATTAATGTTTTTTCTTTATTACCCATGGGATATTTTTAATTATATTCAAATTTAATTAAATATTATATTTAATGGTTTTTAATTTAATATTGGATATTTTATTTATCCAAGTCTCAAAAATATACTATTTCCACTCTCACATGGATAGTTATTTAAAATAGCCATGGGATATATTATTAAATCTTTATCCCATAAATCAAGAACCCATACCACTCTTATATTATCAAAAATACATAAAGATTCTTTTAAAGAATTGATGTGGTAGTTTAATCACGGGTTGTTTAAGATAAGTATGGTTGCATGTTCTTTTTAAACCCAAGCCTTTATTCCACCAAAGAAATGTGGCATTGACTACTTGGAGGCTTGTTTAAGAAAGTCTTGGGAATATTTTAATTATTTAATCTTATAAGTTAAACTCCACTTTATTTCTACAACTTGCAAAGAAACATACGGTTGGAGGAAATATATTTGGTTCTTAATTTATTTTAGTGGGGAGATTATGTTTTTATTTTGGTGGAGATTTACATGCATATTCTTTAAAGAAGCTATGTGGCATTATGTATGGCGTTGAAAGTAAAATTCATGCATATTTCAATGTGTAATTTTAATTTACCAAGAATTATAAATCTTGTTCTTGGTCTTGGCACAATAATCTTGATTTATCAATACATGTGTTCCAACTTTGCATGCAAAGGAGTAGCATCGACTACTCAAGTGGAATGTAACATGAGTCTTGGAAAGATTTATTAAAACAAGATTTGTTGACATGGAATTTTAATGTCCCACCTCATCTTGGCACCTTTTTATTTTAACAAAGACTTGTCACGAAATGCGTGTTATTACGTGGTAATCTTGATTTACCAAAAGATTGTAAGTCTTGGTCTTGGCACCAATGCATGTCTATTAATAATGTTGGTCGTGGATTATATATTAGCATTAACTTCTCAATACATTTTCTAGCATGGTAATTCCAATTATGGCATGGAACTATTTGCCAATTTTGGTGCAAATAAATTATCTATTAATATGCGGGGAAGTTTAATTATTTAGTGGATTGCTATTTATGATAGCATGGATCAGCTTTGGCACTAATCGTATGCCATTATCTACGCCCAGATCCATGCATAGAATGCCAATGATGTTGAACTCCATTTTGGGAATTTGGTTTTGAATGATTGTTGAGCTAAATTTAATACAGGGAGTAGGGAATCCCACAGAGACAATGCCATGTTGTTGAAATAAGAAAAAACCTAATTCAAAGAAATTGTTTGTGCGCCACGTGGAAAATTTGTTAATGTCTGGCCAACACTAAGTAGCATTGAGAAATATATAACTGCAAGGTTATTTTACAGGGGCAGTAAGAATATTTTGGTGGTCAATAAGAGGATTTTCGCAGAGAAGCATAAGATTTTACATAGAGGTATTTTTCACACAAATATTTGTAATTATTCTCAAAGAATTTTTTAATCGATTAGAATACTCATAGAGTGGACCCAAGAATGTAGCCATTTGGTGAACCTCATAAATAAATCTTCTATTTCATTTCTTTAATTTCTTCTTTGTGATCTGAAATTATTTTAAAGGTAAAGACATTATCCGCTAGCTGAGCTTAACCAACACAAACAACGTGCGTATTGGCGTCACCGCCCTCGGCCCACCACCGAGGAGACTTTTCAACGCCCCTAACCTCTAACAACCACAACCTACGACGCAGTCACGGTTAAGGCACTTAACCCCGACTTCCAACATAACTGTCGATGTCGCCGCCAATATCACCGCCATCTCAGTAATCCCCACCGCGACCGTGAAGGAGCTTAACTGCCAGATTTTCCCGCCCGATTTTTCACCCCAAACGCACATTACCGAAGCCATCCATTAAAACTCACCTGTCCCCTGCATTTGGTTCTGTTGATGTGGTAACTAGACAGTAATGGTGTGGTGAATAGCATTCGGTTCTGAACGTCTTGGGGAGCTAAGAATGGCTTAGATTAAGATTTAGATAACAGTCATGGATCTATACTGTGTCCGCGTCATCGCTCATTATGTAAGTCTTTTTTATTTCCATGTTATGGAGCTGAAAACTGTTTGTTGCATTGTTTAACAAAATGATTTAAGTATGATATCGGTGGGAGCAGATGTCTTCTAACAATGACATCGACAGAGACAAGTTGGACTTTGAATTTCTGGGGAACAGAAACAGAGAACCATATGCCCTGCAGACCAACATCTATGCCAAGGGCACTGGTGGACTGGAGCAGAGGCATATTCTCTGGTTTGACCCCACTCAGGAATTCCACACCTACTCCATCCTCTGGAACTCTCATCAGATAGTGTATGTCTGACTCTGTTATACTTACTTGTCATTTTAATGTGCTTTCATGATTTAGGTTGAAAGTTTTTAGGCTTGCAGGTTTTTTGCAGACCAAATTCCAGTGAGAGTGCATAGACACACCAAGGCTACTACCCATATGTTTCCAAGGGAGAAGAGGAAGTACATGTTTTCCAGCATTTGGAATGCAGATGGCTGGGCCACCAGAGGTGGGTTGGAGAAATATGAAGCGAATATGGGACCCAACTGCCTGCTGGGATTGAAATTTGGAGGCAATCATTCGTGTGGTCATTAAACTGACGGTAAGGCCTTTTAAGGAAAGCAGCTTAGCGAGTGTGAGGAAATGATTGAAATGGCCCTATGCCATGAAAGGGACCATTACAACATGACGACTTTGTGCCATTGCAATATTCCTACCCTGCCTCGTCCTCACCCTTCTTAATGTACGCACTGATATCAGTGTTTAAATAGACCTCCTCGCATGGATTGCTTTTTTAATTTCGAATATTTTTCAAGGAAATTCACAAAAAAAGTTAATTTTTTTTATGCTTTAGTGCTTCTCAGAAATCATCTGAACTTGCTATTCCTACCCGTAGTTTGAATATAGAACTTGTTTTCCGATTTGATCAACATTCTCAGAAATCATCATCTGAACTTGTTTTCTTTTTCCGTGTCAGATTTCTGGCTGTATTTCCCACGAATTATCGGTTTTCGAAAGAAGTATTTATTTACGCGGACATATTTACTGAGATATGTGTTGTTTCCATTTTATTTTAAAATGACCATGTTAAAGACCCGAGGCTTTCAGAGTCCATCGGGCCATAAATGTGATGGCCGTATGGCTGTGTTTACATTTTTACCTCGTAAAATACAAATCAGAATAAGCTATCTTATGGTATTTCCTGATGATGGATCTTCGGGCAATCAGAGAGTAAAAATTTACACATATTCTCCAACTAAGGCAGGTGCATTATGCAAGTCAAAATACAATTGTACAAAATATTTTTTTTTGGATCGTAAGTACAAAATATACTTTATATTAATACATCTCTAGCTATTCGGTCCTCTCTTGCCACACCCTCATTTACATTTGTAATCTGACATAGGCAATTAATGTCTTTTTCTATAACTGTAATAATATAAAATAATTTTAAAATATTTAATGGGTGAAAAATAAATTAAATAATAAAAAATTGTTTTTACTCAAATATACGAAATGATTATTGTGTGATGTGAATGAACGTGTAAATGTAAGTCCAAACTAAAATACCAAACCCCCGAAAGATAAAGATTACTTTTAAGAATAAGTTTTCATTTAAGTACTTTGTACAAACCAACAAACCAATTTTATATATTTTATATGAAGTTATGTATTAAAAGACAAATGTGATTTGTAATTGTATCAAAGAGTCAAAAATGATATGAGCTTTGATAGGTTTGATGTGCACCGCCAGTACATATTATTATGTTGTTTTTATTTAAAAAGCATTTCCTTTTTTACAATTTATGGGATTTGCCATGTATCATTTTCATTTTTTGTTTTTTAAGAAGGTTTTAGGGAAATCTCAACATATTTAATGGTCTCAGTCAATCTCCATTCTAATTATTGAAATTATGAAGGATAATTGTAGAGCTTTTAAGGATGGTGCCCCTTTTCAAGAAGTTTTGTAAATGGGTCTTCAAGGTATATCATGATGTATAGACTCTCAGAGTGATATTGTTTTGCCTATTCTTGACTTTAATCTACCTATAAATGGTTTGAGCAATTTTATTTAATTGTTGGAACATTTTCTTGTGAAATTATGTTGAAAGGTTCGGTTTAATATATTTGGATGCAACATGGCGTTAGGTTTGAAGGCGCTCAAAATATGATGAAAGGGTTTGCTTTATTTTCCTCATTTTTCTCACCCACCCATGCAATACTTATTTTGATTAAGTTCTACACGTATGTATTTGTAATTCTCTTATGGTTTTGTTGCCTTGGACATGGAATTTTATTGTATGAACATAATGCCATTAAGATATCGGTTTGGAATGAATTCTCCAGACTTCTGTTGCCTTGGACATGGAATTTTGTTGTATGAACACAATGCCATTAAGATATTGGTTTGGAATGAATTCCCCAAACTTACATTGCCTTGTTGGCATTTTATTGACCAAAACTTAGTCACCATTGGTTGCATGATATGTCAATAGCCTAAAAAATTATATTTGGATCATCCCCAAAAAAGATTTTGTGTGGAAGTTGCCCTCTTCTATGACCTTAAGTAGCTTATTTAAATTCAAGTGGGTAATATGCGTCAATCACATTGAGTTTTATAAATTAATTTTCCTAATACATGTTTTCATTGTCAATTTATTGAACATAAAATTAAAAATAGATCATTATTTGCTTATCACAATAAAGCCTTGACAAAACCATCTTCCTAGACCCTTAAGACCAGTGGAAAAGACGGTTGGACCATGGTTAGAGGGCATAAGAATCATTGGAGTAAGGGCATTGCTACCAACCACATTTTCAGTACAACCATAAAGAAAGACACTAAAGTGTCCCCAAGATTACACCCTTAGGGTATTGTTGCATCTAATAATATAGGATAAGTTATTCAACCCTCTATAGAACTCCTTCATAATCAAATATGAAACATTGAAGGAGGCAGGAAAAAATTGATCTTTAGTACACCTCTCACTATAATGTTTTATTAATTTATTAATTATCATTACAATTTCAATTTCTGGATTTGCATTAAATATTTTGCCATGATCCTATAAGGTAGGATTCACCCTAATGTTCTCACAGTCCTCCTCATCATTTGGAGTAAATAGAGTGTGTTTCAAAACCTTGGCAATCATTTTAGCCTAATGTCTTTTTGCAATCAAACTAGCAATAGTTTCTACATAATAGATTTAGTGCTCTAGAGGATTGAGGTTCTAAGGATATTTATCTTGACATGTGTAAACCAATAATTTATTTTCACGAAACATGCAGGGTATCCCAAGATCAAATAAAAAGTATATTACATGCAATATATTCAAATTTAATTTTCAAAAATGGACATTATTTGCTACAAAAAGTTAATGTGGCATGTTTTTTTCTTATATTTTTTAGCAGCGTAATATATCTTGAAAGTCGAGACATCAATAGCAATTATATAATAGGTAATGGAGGTTTGAGAACATTTATTTATCCAAAATGGTGGTCACATTATGTGGATCATGAAGGGTACAAACCCTTGAAATATGACCTATAGGTGCCATTAAATATTGAAAAATGCTCTTTTGGTTTTATTAATTATGAATCTAATGATGCAATGTAAATAGTGGGTGTTTGGAAATGGATTGGATAGGAGTTTACATATGTGCATTGGGTTATGTGTGGGGACTTTAATATTAACAAATAACCAACTGAAAAACTTGGCCAGTCCCTATGTGATATGTAGCTAGCAAGCAAGAGGTCTAGTTATATATGCAAAATAAATTTGGTTTCTATGGCACTAGTCTATCTTGAGATCCCATGATTATCATAAGGAAAATTTGGAAAAACTTCCACTATGGATTTGACTAAGTTTTGAAGTGTGTTGATATATCCATGATATCCTTGTAACTCGAGTTTTCCTTTGACAACTTTTTTCCATTGTCAGTGGAGACATTGCTCAACTTTTTCATTTCTGATCACCTATTCATTTGCTTTTGCATTAGTTATAAATTTAAGAGTAAAAAAAACATAAAATGCATTATTTATCAATACTAATCATTTGAATCATGGGCCCACATTGGCAAACCTCAAGCGATTCTAAAAATTCCTACCATAGCCTATAGGAAATTTTGGTTGGATGGAATGATGGTTGGATGATCTCACACACAACTCTTCTATTCTTTGAATTAATAGTTATCAATTTGAACACATTTGCTAGAACTCATAATTTGTCATCACCTTAGATCTAAGCCTTACAGTGGCTCCTTTAGATTAGGCTACTTTCCATGAACCCTTGTAACTGTAATTAGTGTCACATCATCAACTTGTTAAGATTTTGGATGCCTACAATGCATGGAGCGTGCGGATCAAATTCGGGCTACATTGGATTAAATTAGGGGATAAAGTCTCTAAATATTTATTCAAAATTCTCATCCCCAAATATGTATCTCATAAAATAAAATCCATTGAGGAAGTTGACAAGAGGAAAACTCAGGAGCTTGATATGGTTCAAAATTTTATTCACCATTATCAAAAAGTGTTAAATTCTTAGGAACCTTTCCATGAGAAAAAAATACTTATATGATCCCTTGCAATGGTCCCTTGCAAAATCAATTTATCCAACTGAGCTTCTTGTGATATGCCTCTCTCTATTGACTATCTGTATGAAATTATTATGAAAATGAAAAATGATAAATCTCTAGGTTGTGATGAATTTCTTTGAAAATTCTAAAATTTCATGAAGGATACTGAAGGATATTACCTCTTTCAATTATATTGTGAAGATTTCAAATCTAGGTCTATTGAACACCTAATTAAAAAACACAATATTAAGCTCATATCAAGATGGGAGACCTGAAGCTGGTCCGTAACTAGTGTATAACAAGAATCCAAAGGGGGTTAGTCAAACGTTAGTGAATGAAATATGAAAATGAATTCAAGATGTGACACTATAATCCTATTTTATAGAGTGAGATAATATTTATATATAAATAAATCAATAAGAGAGGATAAACAAAACATTTGCCATCCTTGAAGATCCCACTTAAATTGGTATAGGAGGAGGCTTGAACTTGGCTTTTTAATGACTAATCTTTATCAATGGTGACTCTGCATACGAGTAACAAATCCCTTTATCCACTTCATGTTTTGGCTTGCCATGGGTGAAGAATGGTGAAATGTATCATATAAATTTGCTATAGTAAGTCTACATGAAAAAAATGATGAAATATGTATAGTGACCCTTGTCTTTATAAATTGAGTGAAATTATTATGACCATTATATTAATATCAGTATGTGTGGCCACCATTTGATTCAATTTTGGATACCTAAATGAAACAAATTCTTCAAATTGAATATTATTCATTAGGCATGGCTTGCATTAATTCTAATATTTATTTGCATTCATTTCTTAGTCCTTGCTAACTTTATTGATAATGTCATGGATGATGTCATCTTTCATATATTTTGTTAAATTTATGAATTTATAAAATTAGATTAGTTTTTTGGAAAATTTTAAAGTTTTGACAATTTGTCTCACTGAAGTTGTTGAAAACATCAATTTTCTATGTCACAATTTGACTAGAGATGAATTAGAGGAAGTTGAAGATTATATATGATACATTTCCCTAATTATGGAAACATTTACATGATTTGGAGTGTTTACATCCAATGTGTAGAATAAATTGGGATTTTTAGTGATTTTTAGGCTTAATTTACATTGTTTTCAAGAAATCATTCTAATATCCGTTTAGACATAGAAGAGGTAAAAAATTAGTGTTCACATTTTCTCCTATTTGAGAAGGAATTGAAAGACACTAGATGAAGCAAAAGTTTTTCAAATTATTAAAATATATTAAAATGATCACAATAATGATTTAAAAATGTTGTATTCCCATTTTATTCAATGTTATTCAATTTATTAAAAATGAGTTCAAAAAGATGCCTTAATCTAAATTTGGGAAACCCATGATGCCCCCTCGAGGGAGTCACTAAAAATTAAGACTGATGGACATGTCCTCAAGAAGAAGAAAATAGACAAGAAGAAGAGTGAAATTAACCCATGGATGAGATTAATTTATATGAGCTAATGATTTCACACTTTAATTCATAATGTAAATAGAGTAAAATATATATTTACCCCAAGATAGGGGAAATTGGGAAGGATACATCAAAAGAAAAGTGGCACACTTTAACATACCTTAAAAAGGGTGAACGCTGTGAGCTTAAGGAAGGTTCCATTCCAAAATTAAGTGACACACTTTGATTTACCCAAAAAGGATGAAAATTAATAACTTGGAATTAAAAGAAAGACTGAATGATTCAATTCCCCCAAAAATAGGGTAAGTGATTTCTCCTAGCATGGCAACTTTGATTGTTGACAAATTATTTTACCCCAGTAGTGATGATCTAATCATTGATTGGTCTAAATAGTTTTCCCCAACTAGTCAGTTTGGCAAGCACAGGTCAAAGATATAACCTCTTACATAGACTAAGGATGAGTAGGTACAAACATAGGTGTGATCATATAATGAATTTTCAAAGACTGAATAAGCCATAAAAATCTAGTTTCTATATCTAATATTGGGTCTACAATGGAACCCAATTCTATAGAAGTGTTTGAGGCCTATACAAATCATGTATGCTTCTTTTCAAAGGTTTTTATTAAAGGGTATAAGTTTAAAAAACATGTAAGAGTTTAATATTAAATACTTTGTTTCTCCAACATAGCCTATACATAAAATTAGGTAGGTAGGACATGGCTTATTTATTTAGGTAGTGTTTATGAGATCCTTGAAAGTCATTATTAATTATAGATTATTTGGCTCAATGATGTTATTTAAATATTAAATTTTCATTAGAAATTATGATATTAAACTTGAACCATGATAGAGACAAGGGATGGACCATACTTGAGTTTCAAATCTTGAATTAAAGATGATGTGCTATTATTAAGTTGTGTTATAACTATGTAATAATATCTTGGAAATAAGTAATGTTGAGTAGATCCTTATCAAATTGTGTATTATTCTTGTCCAATTATAGACATGTAGGTAATTTACACAACCATGTACAAGCCTAGAAATGGAAAAGATATAATGTTTTTTAACATTGGAATACTCTCAAGTTAGAGGTATTGTATATATCAAACCTTACTCTTATTAGATAAAATTTTTGATGTCTACACAAATTTATTTTGTTAATAATCTATGTTATGAAAGAAAAATATAGATAATTGGATATTGATATTTTTGAGGAGAACAAACACATGTTTGGACATGTTCAAGTACAATAGTTTAACATAACGGAGTCTCTAGTTATATAGACTAGATTTATACAGTACTGTAACACCTTAAGGAATTTTGTGTGTATGATGTGATAGTGAAACATTTGATGACTAACCATGATTGAATAGAACTTGTAATAAATGCAACATTGATATGAAATAGAGAGTTAATAGTCATATATTATATGATCTTTACTTCTTATATGGTTTATACAATAAAATGATCTTCTGATCAAGCTATCTTAAAAAGTTTGATAAAAATAATGATGATTGTTAGATATGATTTTAAATCTAATGTATTCTTGATTTGATTTGAGAATAGTAAGATCCTTTCTTCCTACCCAAAGGATTATGTGTGATAGGTAGGATGCCTAGTTATAAGTCAGACATCATTAGTCTAACAAAAATCTTATGATTATTAGTTGTTAAAGTAGAGAGTAATGTTTATGTGGACAATGACCCAAATTTTTGAAATATAAATACTATAAATGCTTTAGCCAAAGTGATATTATAGTTGTATACATTGTCTGTTAACCATACTTTCTTATTTTCATGTATTATTTAAATCATATTAAATAGAGGTGTACCTATGGTCTATATGACTAGTTGTATGTAACAATGATTGTACTTTCACATTGTTCTGATATGATTTTAGATGCCTGCATCATTATCATTTAACCCGTAATGAAGGGAAGGTCCACTCCTAGTGGGAAGGTGTGTAGTATATTATTCGTATGTGGATGGAGGTAAAGTGCCCAGATGATATTCTCCCTCCTTATAACTGATATGGGCGAATTACCAATTTTTTTTTGTGGTTTATAAACTAATTTGGATTCGTATTGAATTTCTCATTAGTATTATTGTATATTGGACGTTATGTTTTATGGATCATTATAAAAAATGTTGTGGACATTATTTTATAATCATTATTATATATTATTGTATTTCAAGTTGTGATCCATAGTATTATTTAAATGAGAATTTTGTGTGTGTGTGTGTGTGTGTGTGTGTGTGTGTGTGTGTGTGTGTGTGTGTGTGTGTGTGTGTGTGTGTGTGTGTGTGTGTGCGTGTGCATGCATGTGCGTGCGCACGCTTTATGAGACCTAAGAGGATTGTTATTTTAATATTGTAAATAATTCAATGGAATTACTTTTTTTTAAGAAATTTGTTGTTTACTACTTAATGCTATAGTATAATCGTATGGCTATGTCTTAGATAAGTTGTTGTATTCATTTATAAGTTGAATGATAAAAACCTTGATGAGGTAAAGATTGTTTGGTATTCAACATATAAGGGACCGTTTTGAGGAAAAACTATTATATTAATTTTGTTGATATACTATGTGTATTTTTTTGATGGAATTATACATTATTCACTTGTATAGACCTAGGGGTAAGATAATTAATGAACCTAAATACTATAAAGACAAAAAAATACCAATAGACATAGTTTTTGAAATAATAACCTATATTGAATCATATTGAATGATTCAAATAATTATAAACCATGCATAGATAAGCGTCAATTCATAATTGGAGTTGACATGTAAAATTTGAAACTCTAAAACATAATAAAACTTGATGTGCTATTTTTAGTAGCTATTATTTTTAGCAAGTTTCACATTAAGTGCACACAACTTTAAAAATATCAAAAAATAAAATAAACACTAAAATTAACCTATAAAATAAATTTCCAATTAAGTTCACATTATGTTACAAAACTATACAATTTATAAAAATATAAAAATATTGAAAAAAATTAAAAGGCATTTTTAGACCATCAAATGGTTATGTATGGCCTCCGAAAATATCAAAAACATCCATAACGAAATAGGGTAGGTTATGGTTGCATGAATCAAAACAACACTAATTACCACAAATGAAGCATCACAATCAACTTTAAACACTTTACTAAAATTTGGTAATGCTAAAATAGACTTTTCTCTAATCTTCTTCTTCAACAACTCAAATCTTTCAGAACATGAATGACATTTACCTATAGTTTTGATATGTTCACTCATACTTAAAATGAATGGGGATAATAACCATAGTACACTCCATTCAAAACATAAAGAATCAAAATACCATTTAAGAGTCATTTTAGAAATGTATCATTCACTCAAAAATAAATGTCAGATAGATGGGTTAGTGCACACATGTTTCAATTCCAATCTCACACATGCATGATCTAATCATTTTATTCCAGACTCACATATAAAAGAGTCATATTATAAAATTCCAAACTCATCTTGTTGGGGATCAATCAACAATATGATTACACTTATGAAAGCAATAAACACAGAATTATATCAGATAGATAAGTAACTAGAATCAGAATTAGCAAGAAACAAGAGATACAAGAAACCACCCTGAAAACTTGTATTCAACTCTTTACAGAAGGAATTACAATTGAAGAAACTTCTTTTCTTCCACACCTCTCTAGATGTACATATCTCTTCTTAGATCTCTTTCCCTCAAGAGTCCTCTCTCTCAATTACAATCAACTCCACAATCTGGATTGATTCACATATACAAATATTGTACAGTCTAATTCTATAAGCTATGAAGATCTAACTCTATTATATAACCATAGAGACTCATGAGCATGCACTTACAACTGATAGATGCACCTCCTAAACAAGGGCTCTAATTACAGTTCTACTCAAATTAGAAACGTGGGCTTAACAACCAACAGTTCGTTCCTTAACATGCAAACATTCTGTTTACACACGGAAATAGATTCTAGATGCCACAGGTAATCGATTTCAATTCCTACCTGCTTGAACCTACCGACATCAACTGATCTTGCTCTGCTCCTGACCGACATCAGTCTCTTTTGACAGATGCCAGTGACTATCAGTTCCAGTAAGTCCTATACTTTGCTCATGAGGTGAAGCTTTTAGCTCCATACCCTAACAATCTCCCACTTGGAGATAAACAGCTGCACCAGTACCTATACAGCAACATCTTCTAGCTCCTCCATCTTCAACTCAATCATGAAGACCAACAAAATTTGAATGAAGATTCAACTTCTCCTTTGTAACCGGCTTGGTTAACATATCCACAGGATTCTTATCTGTATGGATTTTCTCCAACTTCAACTCACCATCCTCCAATACCTGTCTAATGAAGTGGTACCTAAGTTGTATGTGCTTTGTTCTTGAATGAAAGGCTGAATTCTTAGCCAAATGAATTGCACTCTGACCATCACTGTATAGTCTACAACTCTCTTGCTCCTTTCCAAGCTCTTCCATGAACCGTGTCATCCATATCATCTCTTTTCTATCCTCTGTGATTGCAATATACTCTGCTTCTATAGTTGACAATGCAACAACCTTCTGCAACTTTGATATCCAGATAACCGCCGTTCCACCTACAGTAAAAACATATCCTGTGGTGCTTCTCCTGCCATCCAAATCACCTGCCATATCTGAATCTACATAACCATGTAGAGAAGTATTTGAACCGCCATAGCACAAGTGCCTACTATTGGTTCTTTTCAGATATCTAAGGATCCACTAAACTGCTTTTCAGTGTTCCTTTCCTGGATTGGCCATATACTTACTTATAACTCCCACTGCTTGGGCAATATCAGGCCTAGTACAAACCATTGCATACATTAAACTTCCTACTACGGAAGCATATGAAACTTTCCTCATGTACTCTACCTCATCATGTGAATTAGGACACTGTTCTTTACTTAACTTGAAATGTCCAGCCATAGGTGTGCTTACCAGTTTTGCATCCTACATATTGAACCATTTCAACACCTTGTTCACATAATCCTCTTGAGACAAAATCAACCTGTGATTTTTCATGTCTCTCTTAATACTCATGCCAAGGATTTTCTTTGTTGCTCCCAAATCTTTCATGGCAAATGTGTGAGCTAATTTCACCTTAAGCTTAGAGATATCCTGCATGTGTGATCCTGCAACCAGCATATCATCTACATACAACAATAGAATAATATATCTACCATTATCCAATCTCTTAAAATACACACAATGGTCAGATTGACATCTACTATAGCCATGCTCAGTCATAAATCTGTCAAACCTCAGATACCATTGTCTTGGAGCTTGCTTGAGGCCATACAAGCTTTTCTTCAATCTGCACACTAGCTTCTCCTTACCTTTGACCTCATATCCTTCCAGCTGATCCATATATATTTCTTCATCCAAATCTCCATGAAGAAACGTTGTCTTAACATCAAGCTACTCAAGATGCAAATCCTCAATAGCAACTAAAGACAATACAGTCCGTATAGAAGTTATTTTGACAATAGGAGAAAAAATCTCACCAAAGTCAATACCTGGTTTCTGTGCAAATCCTTTCACCACTAACCTGGCCTTATATTTCACTTGTCCATTCTCACCTTCTTTCAACCTGTAGATCCATTTGTTCTTCAGTGTCTTCTTTCCTACTGGCAACTCAACCAAATCCCATGTTTGGTTCTCTCTTAAGGAATCAATTTCCTCATTCATGCCTAGCTCCCACTGACTCTTGGAATACACCTGTATTGCTTCATCAAAACTCTCTGGTTTTCCACCATCAGTAAGCAATAAATAGAATAACGAAGGGGAATATCGAATTGGAGGTTTAATTACCCTTTCTGACCTCCTGTTGGGTAATTGAGACTCATCCACAAGACGTTGTCCATCCAAATTCTCTGACAGTGACCGACCTTGGTCACTTTTAGGCCTATAACTGACTGTCATCGGTTCTGCTTGACCGACGTCAGTTCCTTCTTAGTTGATGTCGGTTGCTGTACAGCCGTCATCAGTCCCTATACGATTGACGTCGGTTCCTACCTGATTGACGTCGGTCTCTGTGTTTTCCTTCCTGTGATTTTTCTTTCCTGCAAGCTCATTTTGGACCTTCACTTCGTCCAATTCTCCATTGCTCTGCTCAGGTTGATCCAGCTTCTTGAGCTGATCACTGTACATCACTTTTTCATTGAAAACAACATCATGGCTCCTAATTATCTTGTTAGTTCCAAGATTCTAAAACCTGAATCCAAACTCATCAGAGCCATAGCCAATAAATGTGCACCTCATAGACTTAGCATCCAGCTTCTTTCTATTTTCCTTATCAATGTGTATAAAGGATTCACAACCAAAAACTTTGGGAAATGAAAGATCTACCTTTTTACCTATCCATGCCTCTTCTAAAATTCCCCCATCTAGCACTGTAGAGGGTCCTTTGTTAATCAGGTATACTGTAGTATCCATGACTTCTGCCCAAAACTCTAAGGGCAATTCAACATGCAATCTCATACACCTTGCACGCTCCATGATTGTTCTGTTCATCCTTTCAGCAACTCCATTTTGTTGAGGTGTTCTTGGAATAGTCCTTTGCCTGTGGATCCCATGCATATAACAATACCAATTGAACTTGTGGCTACAAAACTCACCACCATTGTCAGATCTCAGGCACTTCAATCTCTTGCCTGTTTCATTCTCAACCATAGCTTTTCAAATCTTAAACGTGTCAAAAACATCAGATTTCTTCTTAATATAATAGATCCATACCTTTCTTGTAGCGTCATCTATGAAGGAAACATAGTACTGTGATCCTCCAATAGAAGCAACTTGGGCTGGTCCCCACACGTCTGTGTAAACAAGCTGCAATTTGTGCTTCTTCTTTGTTGACCTAGTCTTGAGAAAACTCACTCTCTTCTATTTTCCAAAAATACAGTCTTCACAGAAATCTAGATCTATGCTTTTCAAATCTAGAAACATACCTTTTGACTTAAGAATTTCCATTCCCTTCTCACTCATGTGGCCAAGCCTTTGATGCCACAATTTTCCATCTACATCTGAAGTAGATAATACAGAAGGAGAATTATCAGTAATACAATTACATAAATAGAGAGTACCTACTTTCTTACCTCTGGCCAATACAAGTGCTCCCTTGGAAACCTTCCAATATTCAACTGTAAGAGTTACTGTACAACCCTCATCACCTAACTTTCCTACAGAAATCAAATTCCTCTTCAAGATGGGAACATGCATGACATCTCTCAACACCCATGTGTTGCCATTCTATATTTTCAGCTGCACTTTACCTTTGCCAATAATTTTACAAGGCTCATCATCCCCTAAATAAACTATTCTAAAATCTCCATGGACGTAGTCACTGAAATATCCTCTATTAGGGGTTGCATGGAAAGATGCACCAGAATCTAAAACCCAAGATTCTATATTAGTATGCAAAGATAATATAAGAGCATCTTGTGCAACAATACCTGCCACCTTTGCTTCTTCTTTATCATCATGTTGTTTGTCCTCTTTAGGCTTTGACCAGCAATCTTTGCTTATGTGCCCAATCTTTCCACAATTCCAGCATTGTGGCTTCCTGCCATTTTTGGATTTAGATCTACCATTCATCTTGGACTTAGATCTTGATCTCCCTTTCTTGCTCTTCTCTTTTTGTCTTCCCCTACTCTCAAAACTTAAAGCGTTCCCTGATGTCTCTTCTGTGCTTTTCCTGTGAATTTCTTCATTCAAGATTACAATAACCACATCATCTACTTTTAAAATATTTGAAGCAGAAGCAGTATTACTAACTGCCATCACCAAGCTATGCCAACTTTCTGGTAAAGAACATAAGATTAATAGAGCTTTAATTTCATCATCAAATACTATTTTGACTGAATTTAATTGATTTAAAATTCCATGGAAATCATTAAGATGATTAGATACATAACTACCTTCCTGCATCTGCAAATTAAATAACTGCTTCATAAGATATGCCTTATTAGAAGCTGAGGGTTTTTCATATAAATTTGCTAAAGTAGTCATTAACTCTACCGTAGACTTTGTGTGTGATAAATTAGATATCACAGTAGATGCTAGACTCAATCTTATTGATCCAAGAGCCTTTCTATCAAGAACTTCCCATTCTTCATTATCCATGTCTTTGGGCTGCTTTGCAGTCCCTCCTAACGGTAAGTATAAATCTTTCTGATACAGATAATTTTTTATCTGCATTCTCCATAATTGATAGTTCTTGCCATTGAACTTCTCCATTCTTAGCTTACTTTCTTCTGCCATTGCTTTCTCCCACTCAAACAGAAATCCCTGTGAGTAACCTGTAATCAATACACACTAACCAGATCTGAACCACCTGTTAGTGAACCAAAGCTCTGATACCACTTGTTGGGGATCAATCAACAATATGATTACACTTATGAAAGTAATAAATATAGAATTATATCAGATAGATAAGTAACTAGAATTAGAATTAACAAGAAACAAGTGATACAAGAAACCACCCTGAAAAACTTGTATTCAACTCTTTACATAAGGAATTACAATTGAAGAAACTTCTTTTCTTCCACACCTCTCTAGATGTACAGATCTCTCCTTAGATCTCTTCCCCTCAATATTCCTCTCTCTCAATTACAGTCAACTCCACAATCTGGATTGATTCACATATACAAATATTGTACAGTCTAATTCTATAAGCTATGAAGATCTAACTCTATTATATAACCATAGAGACTCATGAGCATGGACTTACAACTGATAGATGCACCTCCTAAATAAGGGCTCTAATTACAGTTCTACTCAAATTAGAAACACAGGCTTAACAACCAACAGTTCGTTCCTTAACATGCAAACATTCTGTTTACGCACAGAAATAGATTCTGGATGCCACAGGTAACCGACATTGGTTCCTGCTTGATTGAACCTACCGACGTCAGCCGATCCTAATCTGCTCCTAACCAACGTCGGTCTCTTCTGATCGACGCTGGTGACTATCAGTTCCAGTAAGTCTTGTACTTTGCTCATGAGGTGAAGCTTTTAGCTCCATACCCTAACAATGCAGGACACTGCCACTACCAAAATTAGCACCACTACTATTTTGGGTGGAGGTGAGTGATTTTAAACCCTATTTTCTAAGGCTTATATCATAATTTCTCATATTTTTATCTCCCTCTCCCAAAACCATATTAAGAAAAGGGGTCAAATCCATAAATCCTTGAATTCAGTGTTCATGAATATCTATATTTATATCTATCATTAAGTGGTTAAGCATTATTTATGGCAAATAGTTAATAGGTCTAGTACTAATTAGTATACCTAATATTAAGCATTTGAGTGATCTCATTGGTACTCAATATTATCATAGTACATATTCACTCCTTATCAACCTTATTACTAGATATTAGAAGTAAAAATAACATCATATTACAAGGCCTTTCCAAAATCCTAGGCCTTTACACTACTATGCATCAAGATCTCAAACTTGACTTGATTCTTAGGGGTAAGTGCACAAAGTTGGGGGACAAAAGTGGCTTACCCGTGGACATGATTTTTTTGAAAATTTAGAAATTTGATCTTCTGTAGATAATTTGAGATATCAACACTCCAAATTTGAAGATGGTGTAAAAACATGAAATGTAGCATTGAATGTCTAGTTTACAAAACACTAATGTTTTTCGAACATGGTTATGTATAATTAGGTCAAACATCTAAAATATGAAGAGGATCTCTAGTTTTTTAAAAAAATAGTAGATAGATGGTCGTGATGCACACCATTTTTTGAGCAGGATTTAATATTATTTAAAACCCTTCGGGGAAAATTTTGTTAAAATTTTGTAGCATGTCACCTATATTTTTTATATTTTTTCAATGAATTTTGCAAGTAAATAGATCTTAAAAAATGACAAAGAAATGGATAATCATATGTGAGGATTAACTACCTCAAAAAAAATTGAAAATCAATTTTTTTTAATGTGTGTAGAATTAGGCATACTACATCACCATACAATTTTTTTCACTTGGATCAACTAAACACAAATTACATAAACGTGTATAGGCATGTATGTTTGTAGCCTGTAGTGGCCTAAAAAGGCATAGTTAGAAATAAATATATTTTAAAACATTAAATTAGTCCAAAAAATATAACAATCATATTTTTGGAAAGAGGAGAGCATTCTCGTCAAGATGGTATCAAGTTTTTGAATTTTTACATTGAAATTCTTAGTGTATTTGGCAATAAAAGTTGAAATTTGTTGTTTATTTTTGTACCTTTCAATACTTGGCTATACATTGATAGTCTAATCCTTTGGATGAAAAACCTAATCCATTCCTGAGTCAAAAGGTATGAGAATTGAATTCAAATTCAAATACCATAATCATGTTAGTAACGTGATCATGTTATATATTCTCAACATCCTAAAACCTAAATAGGATGCATTAGGCCTAATAGTCTTAAGATTGTTGTCTAATATGACATGTGCTATCAAATCCCTAATTGAAATTATATTGAAGGAATTCCTTGCATAGAGACAAATTACTCTTAATTTTAAATATTATACTAAAGAAAATAATTGATTGGTTAAATATGATGTGCAATTAGGGAAAAATAATCACAATAGATATATTAGATGGGCACAATTTGTTGTATGGGGTGAAAAATGCCTCGATTGATATCATAGGTGGAATAAATTAATTACATATGACTTAGTTGTCCTTAATTGTGTATAGTATTGAAAAAAATATTAATTGATTTAACATGGTTTAATTAAATCCCCAAATGACGTTAGATGGATGTAATTTCTTGATTGGGGATTGAGTGGCCCTAATTGCATATCATATTGAACCTAAATACTTAATTATTTTAATATGTTTTGAAATCAGGGCTAATGGAACCCAAATGGAAGATTATATGGACAAAATTCATTTCATGGGGCTCAGTTGGTCCTAATTATGTATATAATATAAAACCAAATACATGATTAGCTAGATATAGTTCACAATCAAAGCCAACAAAGTTGGAATTGATATTAGATGTATTTAGCTACTTGCATGAACCTTTCTTGGCCATAATTTCATATTCAATTAAACTAAATACTTGGTTGATTCAATATGTTATGTATTTGGGACCAAAAGAGCCTCCTGTTGATAGTAGAAGGATGAAATTTCTTACATAAGGCTTGTTTGGACTAAATTTCATAGATCATATTGAACCAAATATTCTTTTAGTTGAATTTGGTGCACAATCAAAATCCTAATTGTTATTAAATATGGATCTATAATTCATTATAGAGGTTTAAATTGGTCATGATTTCATATCAGAGTCATCATAACACTCAATTATTTGGATAAGGTGTGCAATTATAGCCCTAATTAAAATTTTCTAGACATAATTCCTTGGGCAAGCCTATATTAGACCTAATTATGTATCATCTAGAACTAGAAACTTGATTGGTTCAATATGGTATGTAATCAGGGCCACATAAGCCCCAATTTCCATTATATATGAATGTAATTCCTTGCACATGACTCATTTGGACCGAATTGCATATCAAATTGAAAAAAATAGTTATTTTTTTAATATGGTGAGCACTTGGATTTCCAATTGATATCGTATGGATAAAATTCCTTACATTGAGAATCAATAGGCCCCTATGATAAATTTATCCCCAATTAACATCTTTTAGATATAGTAAAAAATAGGTTCAAAGGGATGAACTTGGTTAAAATTGCATCAGTCATTACCACAATTGATTTTATAGGCTCAATATGTGATGATGTGGGAGATAATTGATCCCAAATTCATATTATTACTCACAAATCTATGTTTAAGGAGTTCAACTTTTCCCTAATCACCATCATGATTTTACCTTATATACTGTAAAACATATACCCTAAGCCCTAATCCTTGAAGTTCCTAATCTCTAAACTCTATTCACTATAAATATAAAATCTCTAAACCTTGAACCAATCATTTTATCCCAAATTAACATCATTTAGACTAAAATTTAAGTTCATAGGGTTCATTTTGGCCTAAACCACATGACTGATTGACCCATTTGACAAATTCACTTAATCTGCACATGTGGCATGACATCTATGGTATAATGACAGCCCAAAAACACATTCTATAGTTGCAAATGGGTCCAAGTGTTTCAATTGTCCTAAATTATCTTTACAATTGGCTCTATGTACCCTAAACCATGTATATACATTAAAATTTAGAAGCTGTAAACCATAAATTCTAAACACTATACCCTAAATTATAAACCATTTACTTTCTAGGTATTTACCAACTTCAATTTCGTCCTAATTAACATCCTTTTTTTTAATAATTTGGTTTGAAAACATGGTATATATAGTGATTATATATTAACATATAAGTCCTTAAACCTAAATCATGTGCTCTAATCCCTAATGATCCCTAAAACATTTAAATTGTAAGCTCTTTATGCCCTAATTCCCACTACATGCTACAAACATACATGCCTTACGATATAACTAATTTTATCATGACATGTCATAATTTATGCACTTTTAAAAATTATAGATAAATCCTTGGGATTACCAATCTAGCTCTACATCTATTTAGTAAATTAGGGATATTTCAAGCCCCTTCAACCTAATTAACCAAAGAGGAGGAGAGCTAGTTGATTATTTTAATCAAGGAGACATTTTAGGCCAATTTGAGGGTCTTCAATAGCAAGATATGATTTAGGTAAAAATCAAAAGATCAATCTTCTATCATGAATTGATCTAATTAGTTAGTTTGTATAATTACCTATGTTATATAGGTTAAATTGATCCCCTAAAGTAAATTTATGGCTTAATCAATTGTATAAAATGTATGCAACATGTACATGGTAAAATTGACCATATTTTTATCAAATTTATGAAAACATGAAGGTAATCAAGTCATAAATAAGTGGCACAAGTAGCTCAAATGTTCTTAAATCACCTTAGTGATTGGACCCTATATTTTATATATTAAATCCTAAATTACCCTGTAATATTTAAATTTAACCCTAAACCTTATACCATTTACATTAAAAACCTTAATCCAGAAGCCCTAAACCCTAAACCCTTTAAATTATATACCCTAAACCCTAAACCAATCAATTTATCCCCAATTAACATCTTTTATAAATAGTAATAATTAGGTTCAAAGGGATGAACTTGGTTAAAATTTCATCACTCATTACCACAATTGACTTTGTAAGCTCAATCTAAAATGATGTGGGTGATAATTGATCCCAAATTCACATTATTTAATCACATATATAAGTTTAAGGAGCCCAAATTTTCCGTAATTTCTGACATGATTATATAAATATACCCTAAAACCTATACCCTAAGCCCTAATCCTTAAAGTTATTAATACTTAAGCTCTATACCACATATATAAACTCTTTAAACATTGAACCAATCATTTTATCTCAAATTAACATCATTTCTAGACTAAGAATTGAGTTCATAGGGCTTAGTTTCACCTAAATCACATGATTGATTGCCTCATTTGACTAATTCACTCAATTTACATGACATATAGTGTATAATGGCAACCTAGAAACATATTTTATTATTAATGACTTATAATTATTTTTGGGGGCTTTGATGTGCTCAAATATTCTTTCTCCAAGAATTAGAAGAAAAAATAAATTAAGAAATAATACTATGAAATTTAATTCACTTTGGAAAAAATATTGGTTGACCACTTAAAAAATTGAACACACAAGTGATCTGGCATTTAATATACTTTGGGAAATGTGCCCAAAAACATTTTCATGTCATGTATATCATAACAGTATGCTACATATTATTTTATTAAATGCACACACTATTTCAATTAATGGGGACCTATTTCCCTTTCATTTTAATGTTAATTAAAAACCATGGGCTTTAACACAAGGAGCAATGCTAGAATCCATAAAACTAATCCATTTTAAGGGAAAGGTCCCAATAGCTTTTCACCTTCACTTTGGACCTTAATTTTAATCCCTAATTCCTAAAACATAAATTATAATCCCTAATCCCTAATCTATAAACCCTATGCACTAATTTTCCGTAATCCCTAATCCCTAATCCATTATCTACATTAAGTATAATGTGAACATGTTATTATTAACATAGGTAACACTCGTTCCTCATTTCCAATTTTTAACCCCATAGCTTATATCGATAATAATGCGATCATTTTATTCAATAGCATGATTGCATTATTATTAACATCGAATTCTCAATGGGTTGGATGTGTTAGGACCTTGTGGAAAACATAACATGATCACGCTATATAACACAATCACATTATTATTATTTTATTGATAAGATCACTTATCAAAAATTATTTTTAGCCCAAATTGAGACTTCTATCCTCACAAACATTCTCTGCATACCTATGTACTTGACCCCACCTTTGGAAAGTTGTCAATTGTCCCTTCTGATGGGTTTTGAATCATGTTTGAAGAGGAAGAGGAAGTTGTTGAATAAGAAAACACCATAGGAATTAAAATATTTCAAAGAGAAACACAAGCTACTAATGCAAAATATTTATGGTAAACAAGTTACAAACCCTAATATTGATGAACCAAATGCCTTAGATAATGAACCAATTGATGATATTGAATTAAGTAATGATGAAATTAACTGTAATCAATTGAATAACATTGAAATTGACCATAATGAAATGAATAATAATGAAAATGAACATAATGAAATGAATAATAATGAATTAGTTAATGTTGAAAGTTCAAATTTAAAGTTTTAAGTTTTTGATTTTGTTGATGATGAGTCTAGGTATGATGCTTCACCCCCTCATAAATGAAGAAAATTTGATGGAAACAAATAATGATGTAATTAACCATAAAAAGTTCATGTAAACATATAATGAAGAAATTAACAATGAAGAATTTAATGTCATCCCACCTCTAAATAATGAAAGTAATAACTATTTTGAAACACCCTCTCAACAAATTCCACCATTACCAACACCTCCAAGAATTGTGTATAGAAAATACAAATACTTAATTGAAGTTAATGAAAATATTTTAAAACCAATGGATAACAAAATGTCTGATCACCATTCAAAAAGATTGGATCAAGAAATTTGGGATATTTTCTTTCATAATTTGCAATATGATAGTAAAAGATGTCAATTATTTATTTCATTAATAAAATTGATTAAGATGAGACCTATAATTTGCACATTAGTACTAAGAACATCTAACATGGATGATGAAAATGATGAAATTATTGAAAATCTACATGATTCATATCATACTATAAGCATAAAATCATGCACCAATGATTATAATATTGTCTGACGTATACTTACAACTTGTCTAGTAAGTGATGTAATAGTCAAAAAATAAAGGTTTCAAAAACAATTCGAACACTTAATATACATATAAAAATAATAAGGAAAGAAATTGAAAGATAGGAAAGACTTAATTAACCTAATACCAATGAGCTCTAGGAATTTTCTGGTAGAATTCCATGAAAGGACAAGGCTTTATCTGATACTCTCAAAGAGTTACTTGCTCAATTTTGGAAAGATAATACAAGAGTTTCACCCAATGAGAGCGACGTTGTGAAAAGAAGAGTTAGTTCTTGTAACCATGAACCACATCCGAAACATATATTAGATATGAATAAAAACTAATGATACTCTAAATGTTTTGAAAAAATATCCATAAATTTCTACTTGTCAAAGATATTTTGAGATGCTAAAACCTTTTTATTTTAAAATAAATCACACATGCACCACTTGTTGTAGGTAACATGTTAAATTTTCAATGCACTATGATGTTTTTCACTATATTCATTGTAATTTTCATACAAACATTTTGTAAGAGTGTGGTATTGAATTACCACCAAAATTAGCTATGAATTTATTCCAACTATATTATACAAAATACTGGATGGGAAATTATTTTACAACAAATCATGTTTAATTGAAAATTGCAACATTTGTGGTGGATTACCAAATTCAAAATAATATATCCATGAGGATAATATGAATCCATATAGGTTGATTATGTGGATGATGTGCACGTATTCAATCCTATGTAGAGAATTTTTCTTGGCCCTAAAACTCACTAAAATCAAAATAATTAGGGATCTGATTGAAGACAAACTCACAGTAATGTTTCCTAAAAAAATATAATGGGGTCTCATGGTTGTTACATAGTGGATATTCAAATACCATCCACCATCGATCCCAAAAAATTATCCATGATTAAGTTGTGTATACAATGATGGATAGGAAAATGTTTAGTAGTTACAAGAAAAGGGGAATTGGTGGCTGGGTCATTGAATAGGTCACAAATGTTAGATTTTGAAAATTTCAAATTCTTGACCTAAAGGGCTAATAACTTGTCATCATAATAGGCCATACAAGTATCCCTATATGAGGTCCATTAGTTAATTTGACTCATTATTAAGTAAATTTGACCTAATATGGTTTGTAGGGAATTAACAAGCTAGGTGCGGTGGGGGTTGGTCAAATTAGGATCTCTCATTTTGTCAATTAGGTCTTCAATTTTAAGTTTGTTTTTGACAATGTTGTCAATAAAAAAATCTTGACTTACACAAGGTTTTAGGGACTTTTAGGATTGTTAGGTGGAGGTATAAGAGGAACAAGAGGGTTTTGTGGAGGGTTAGGAGGATGAACAACCAGAGGGTTTTGTGGAGGGTTAGGAGGGTAAGCACGATGGGATATTAGAAAAAACAAATTACAATTAAACATATGGATTAAACAATGAAAATTGAAAAATTAGGGTTAAATAGAGAATATTTCAATGACTTACCTCTCCTATATGGATACATCATTGATCAACATGCATATGGGGTGAACTTATTAGCTTCTTGTCACTTTTTTGAGCAAAACAAAATCGTAGAACAAGGTAGAAGGAGGAAATGTGAATGAAAGATGAATAATTTTACATTCAGGTTTCCCTATTTATTTTTTGACATAACTAATGTGATCAAGTTATTAAAATGATTGCATTATTTATATAACACTAAGGTGATAACATTAATAATGTCGTCACATTATTGACATGACACTAATGTGGTCATGTTAATAACATGATCGTGTTACTATTCAATATAAAGCGATCACATTATTACATAATGCAATCATATTATGGCTTGGTAATCTTGAGCCTATACTATGTTAATGGGTTCACATTAAGAAAATGTCCATATAATTGTCCCCTGACTCCGTGCACTTACCCTTAGGCCTATACTAAGTATATCCTAGGCATTTCTTAGGATATCAATATCTAAAACTAAACTCAAACATGATGCCTTTCCACTACAAAGCATGGGTAAATGTATGGAGTTAGGGGACAATTCCATGGATATTTTATGTAACATGATCATGTTAATAAATAACATGATCATGTTAATAAATAACATGATCACATTATTTAATTAATGTGACCACATTATTTAAATTATGGATCAATAATTACTGAGGCATAATGCGATCACATTAATGTATAATGTGATCAATTTAATAGATAATGCGATCATATTATTTAACAAAAATGTGATTACATTACTATTATTTTGCACATTTAAACAAATTGAAATTTTTTGGGTTAATAGGTAATGTGATCATATTATTAATAATTCGATCACATTATTGATAATGTGATCATGTTCTTAATATTTTGCACATAAAATCATGTGGGAGTTACACATGAAGATAATTTTGGCCAGAAGCTTATATTTACTATTCTAAATGTAATAAATGTAATAATATAAATGTTAACTTATACTTTAAATTTATTTTAGTAAATAGAATAAGTTAGGGTCACTCAACATCTAATAGAGTTGGTCTCATAGCTATATGCCTTACAATATGGAAAATAGTTTTTCAAAGTCCAAATAGGTTAGCACTGGGTCTAAGTATTAAACCTAAGGATTTTAGGATATAATTTTTACAATTGATGTCCATTTTTGGTAAACATATAGTCATTTTTTAGGTTTTTGTGCCTTTTAGATTGATTCCTAAATTTCTAGGAGTCTTAGGTTTGTCAAAATTAAAGTTTGTAAACCACTCACCTTGAAATCGATGCAAACTAGTGTGATTGGGGTAGCATAAGTCATATTGATGACTTAAACATATTAAATGATCACTTTGTGTTAATTTCACTTGTTCATCATCCCTCCCACACCTTGATCACTTCTTACTCATGCCTCATCACCCCTAATCACTCTCTCATCATTCATCATTGTCCCTAATCACTCTCTCATTAAACTTCACTATCCCTAATCATCTCCAATCACTCCCTCATCATCATTTATTACTCCTTCATTTACCCTCACTATCCCTCATCATCCCTAATCACTCATTGCTTTCCCCTCATCATCCTTCATCACTCCCTCATTAACCCTCAACATCCTTCATCATATTTAATTACTCCCTCATCATCCCTAATCACTCTCTCATTGGATCTCACCATAACTCATCATCCCTGATCACTCCCTCATTGGCTATCACCATCCATAATCATAGTTTCATCATCCCTAATATCTCTTTCCTCATCCCTCATCACCCCTAATCACTCACTTATTGACCCTCACCATTCTTCATTATTTATAATTACCTAGGCTCATCATCCCTAATCACTCCCTAATTAAGCGTCACCATCCATCATCATCCCTAATCACTATTTCATCATACATCATCATCTCTAATCACTCATTCCTCATTTGTCATCACCTATAATCTCTCCCTCATTAATCCTCACCATCCCTCATCATCCCTAATCACTCTCTCATCCTCCCTAATCACTCCCTTATTGACCCTCACCATCCCTTATCATCCCTATTTAATACCTCATCATCTCTACTTAATTATTGATCATCCTTAATCACTCCATCTAATACCTTGATGGTGTATTTTATTGGGGGTTAACAATGTTAGGAGCTACAAGTGGAGAGTTGAGTGCTATCATAAAATATAATACATTGTGATGAAAATGATGTGGAGGCAAATTTGAAACATAAATATTTAACACCTATGATAAAATATGGCCTATTAGAAATTATGTAATTCATAATTGAAAATATTTCAGAAAAAGAGAAGCAAGTAAAACAACCATAGCATCAAAAATAGGTAGTAAATACATGAGAATCACCAAGATATGTGATTTCTTGAAACCAATAAATTAATTTCCATATGAAGACATTTTATGATCCAAATAATTAAATTTAAGGCCTTCTATTTATATATCTATAGATTGAGTCATCATACTAGAGAGTGGAAAATGATTTTCAAATGATTAGAACAAGTATTCCAAGATTGGAAAGTGGTGCTTAATTCATCAATTCAATATTCAATCCAATGAAGAGTGTCACACTATGAGTTCTAAACTTGGACATCTCAAGAAGTGGGTACAAGTTATCTAGCATTATAGGAAGGTAAGTAGATAATAGATTGTAAATCCAATGATATGGTCAGTACTAAAAATATCTATACTTCCCCCAACAAGAAATTATATGAATTAAAAATATTGTTTCATTAATAAATTTAGATCAATGGTGAGCCAATACACTTCATCATTTCTAATGGAAGTTAGAAGAATTTAATTTCTCCTAAAGAACATTTTCAAAAATTGAACTTGAAATTTATAAATCATCCATAACCATATTCTAGTGTATGGTTTATTTTAGGCCTTGATAAATGGATCATCTAGTAGTGTCACTTAGTGTACAAAATAAATTTTTTAAAAGATGCAATCCTTTATGACATCTCACCATTAGAGGTGTGTGATGTTTTATATGTGATCAACCATGTATTTACCATTATGCCTTTTAAGTTAACTCATGTAATGAATTAATTCATTTCAAGTTATTGAATGACATCCCCATGCCCTTCACCTATGTATTTATTTTAATCTACCTTGATGATATCTTAATCTTTTTAAAACATGGGATGAACATCTACACCATGCTAAAATAGTGTTTCACATTTTGCAGAAACATATTTTTATGATAACATTAATAAATTTTCATTTTTCATGCAAGAGATAAAATATTTGGGACACAATACACACACAAGGAGTATATGTGTGAACCTAACCAAGATTAAATTCATATAAGAATGGGAAACACTAAATAAATTTGCATTTGATTCAAATCTTCTCAGAATTAGAAAATTATACAAGAGATTTGTGTTTAATTTTTATCTTTTGAAACAAACTACCAAAAGGTGGAACCGAAGAAAGTTTCATCTAGTTAGCTGCAAAACAAAGATAATTCGATGAACTAAAATTCAGACTCTATTTTCTTTTAGTACTTATGTTAATTGATTATAAATTTTGAATATCATCCAATTAATTTAGTAATAAAATTGACTATCACAAATGGGTATAAACAACACAAGTCCTAGAAAAGAGTTAATTTCTATTATAATGGATTAAAAAACATATGATTGGAATCAAAGATTTCTTTATAGTATATACTTATATCAGATGATGAGTGATCAATTATGGATGGTAAGGGATGGTGAGGATCAATGATGAAGTGATGAGGGATGGTGAGGGTCAATAAGGGAGTGATTAGTGATGATGATGAATGAAGAAAGATTGATTAGGGATTATGAGGGATGAGGAGGGAGTGATTAGGGATGATAAGGGATGGTGATAATCAATGAAGGAGTTATTAAGGATGATAAGTTAAATTGATTATAGATGATGAGAGATAATTAAGGTTAATGAGGGAATAATTAGGGATGAGGAGGGATGAAGAGCGAGTGAATAGCGATGAGGAAGAGATTAGGGATAATGAGTGATGAGGAAAGAATGACTAGGGATTATGAAGGATGGGAAAAAAGTGATTAGGGATAATGATAGATAGTGAGGGTCAATGAAAGAGTGATTATGGATGATAAGGTAGTGATTAGAGATGACTAGGGATTGTGAGAGTCAATGAAGGAGTGATTAGGGACAATGAGGAATAATGAGAGAGTGATTAGGGGTAATGAGGGATGAGTAGGAAGTGATCAAAGTTGAGAGAGGGATGATAAACAAGTGAAATTAAGACAAAATGGTCATTTGATGTATGTGGGTCATGAATATGCCCTACACTACCCCAATCATACCAGTTTGATCAAGTTCATAGTGATTAATTTTAAAAATTTAATTTTGATAAACCTAGGAACCCTATAAATGTTTGGAATCATTCTAGAAGGCACAAAAACCTAAAAATGACTATATTTTTACCAAAAATGGATATCAATTACAAAATTTATGTACTAAAATCCATATGTTTAATACCTAGTCCCTAAAAATGTCTAAGCATTGACCAATTAGATTTTGAAAAACTATTTTCCACATCATAAGGTGTGTAGCTATGATAAAAAATCTATCAGATGCTAAGTGACCTTAATTTGGGATGATGAGAGATGAGGAGGGAGTGATTATAAATGAAGAGGGATAGTGAGGGTTAATGAAGGAGTAATCAAGGATGATGAAGGTGTGATTAAAGATGACTAGGGATAGTGATGTTCAATGAGAGAGTGATTAGGGACAATGAATAATGATGGGAGAGCGTTTAGGGTTGATGAGGCATGAGTAAGAAGTGATCAGGGATGATGGAGGGATGATGAACAAGTGAAAATAACACAAAGTGGTTATTTGATGTCTGTAAGTCATCAATGTGACCTATGCTACCCAAATCACATCACTTTGCATCAATTTCAAAGTGAGTGGTTTTCGAACATCAATTTTGATAAACCTAAGAATCCTAGAATTGTTAGGAATCAATTTAGAAGGCAAAAAAAAACAAAAAAAGACTATATATTTACCAAAAATGAACATTAATTGCAAAAATTATGTCCTAAAATCCATAGTTTTCATATTTAGACATTGAAAATGCCTGAGTATTGACCTAAATGGATTTTGAAAAACTATTTTACACATCATAAAGCATGAAACCATGATACCAAATCTATTAGATGCTAAGTGACCCTAATTTCTTATAGTTACTAAAATAAATTTAAAGTATAAGAAAATGAATGTAATAATATAAATCTAAACTTTTAATAATATATATCATGATTGCATTATCAAGCAACATAATCACACTATTAAGTAATGTGATCATGTCAATAGCATGATGATTTTATTAAGTAGCACAATCTCATTATTAACATGGTCATGATATTTATATATGAATTCAAATCCCACACCCTTTGGATCAGTTATGGTTTGGATTCCCGAGCCAAAGTCTTAGAATGTCAATGTATAGTCGAGTTTTGAAGGGTACGAAAATAAACCACAAATTTTAACTTTGATTACCAAATACACTAAGAATTTCAATGTGAAAATTTAAAATCTTGATACTTTAATGCTGAGCACACTCTCCTCTTTCCAAAAATATGATTTTAATAATTTTTGGACTAAATTAAGGTTTCAAACTATATTTTTTTCTAACTATGCCTTTTTTAGGCCGCTATATGCTGCAAACATACATGCCTATACATTTTCATGTAATTTGTCTTTCATTGATCCAAGTGAAAAACAAATTATATGGTGATGTAGTATGCCTAATTATACACATTAAAAAAATGATTTTAGTTTTTCTTGAGGTAGTTAGGTGTGACTCATAGACAACTAGTCATTTATTTATTAGTTTTTAGGATCTATTTACTTGACAAATTCAAAAAAAAAATTCATTGAAAAAATACAAAAAAATATAGGTGACATGCTAGAAGATTTTATATAAATTTTCCCCAAAGGGTTTCAAATAATATTAAATGCTACGCAAAAAATGGTGCACATCTTGGACATCTATATACTATATTTTTTGAAAAAATTAAGAGTTCTTAAAATTTTAGATGTTTGACTTAGCTATACTTAACCATTTTAAAAAATAAATAGTGTTTTAGAATCTAGACTCAAAATACTACACCATCTTCAAATTTGGAGTGTAGATATCTCAAATTATCTATAGATATTCAAATTTATGAAATTTTAGAAAAATAATGTCCACAAGTAGGCCACTTTTAATTTACCAACTTTGTGCACTTACCCACATATAAAAATCAACTCAAATCTTAGGACTTTCAACTAAAATACTTAGAGATCTGAAACCACTCCCTCATAGGCCCTTATCATCCCTAATCACTCCCTCATCATCCCCAATCATCCCTAATCACTCCCCCATTAACCCACATTATCCCTCATCATCTATCATCATCCCTCATCATCCCTAATCACACCCTCATTGACGCTCATTATAGACATCCAATTCTTACAACTACCATTTCAAAATTACAAGTCAATGACATCCTATAATAATGCATAAACTACACTAAATACCTTTACTATGCCTTGATTCATACACACACATCACATTGATCACACTATGCCATTATTCTATATTGAAATTAAATATATGATGGTTGTCTATTGCTTTAGGATACTTTTTATATTATTGTGTTTTGAATAAATAGGTATATAACACATAACATCCTACATGAAATAGAATCTCATTACATAGACCATCTTGTAGCCATTACGTGACCAAATCCACAGATGATTTTTTTTTTAATTCTCTTCTAATCGACTCATAGAAACAACTCTAACCTCCATGTAGATCAATAAGGAAGTAGTTCAAGAATGAAAAAACTTTGTTTGTCTTGTAGTAAAACTACAAGATTCATATGAAGGGTGTCTGTAGTGAAAAGAACCAATTTTGGTTATTCCAATTTGAATGTATCTTAGAATAGATTGTATAGATTGTTTTTCATAAAACATTCTCCTCTGAGGTATATGAATATGCACTAGTAGAGTTGATATATATAGAAAAATAATATATGTTGAATAGAGATTGTCAGAGTACATTGTGTTAAACAATTATGATTGTAACTTCATGCGGTAATTCATTTTTGCACTTTTGATTAATATGAGTGAGAACTTTTGAGTTTAATATAGTGCTGTAAGAGGAAGGGTTGAAGCTAGAGTTGGAAGGAGGAAGGGCCCTGTTTGGAAAGCTAAAAGAATAATCCAACACATCTAGTTAGTTAAGCATGTTATTTGATTTCCTTTAGCATTATGTGTTTCATTTCTGAATTATGTGATTTACATTATTGTTTAAGTTTTGTTTTAGGAATCTTCCAATGCATAATCATTTATTTTATTATACATTATTTATGTTTCAATTCAAGCATTTTATTTACTGCACTTTAGCATCTTAAATACAATTAGCAGAATGTCAAATAAGAGATTGAGTGTGCACATATAGTGACATCATCCTATCAAGTCTACATCCTTAGGTTGACATTTAAATGAGGTAGAAGGTATAGATCCATAGTTACTCTCCTTGTTCATTTTGATCAAGAGAAGTATATCTGATTGTGAATCATCTGCTAGTCACTTTTGTTGCCATTATTGGGGAATGGTATCACACACTTGTAATATTCAATCTTGATACCAATTATTTCTGGATGTTTATTATTTTTCCAAAGGTTTATATATTTTAGATTAAATATTTTCTACTTTCATAGTTTAGAATTTCCATTTTTTTAATTAGGATAGTTTAAATTTCAAAAACCCACATATTACTAACCCTATGCAAGTAGGGTGGGCAAAAAAAGTTAGAAAAAAAGAAATTAAGAAAAAAGTGGTTGATGCATGTAAAGCAAAGGGGACTATATAAGAATATTTTTTCTTAAACCATCAAAATTTGCTACAAGATCCAAAATACATACTGGAGCAATTGAGTAACATCAAGGAATTCCTGAAGATCATTCATAGTTATCAATAGAAGAGGTCGAGAAAGAAGAATTTTTGGCTAGACTGGTAGCACAAGTTGGAGATCTTGAAGAGGTCCATACCCTTGAAAGAGACCCACATGCACCACCTATAATAATTCCCACCTCATCACCTCATACTTAGGAATTTTATATTCATTTCCCTCTATTGCCTAAATTTCTTGCTAAGGAGGCATTTAAAGCTATTCTTGCTCCTATAAGAAACACCAGGCCAATAGAATCTTCCAATTTAGAAAGAATCTTTATTAAAATGCCAGTAAAATCTTTTGAAACATTCATACCATCCTCATTATTTAATAAACCATACATTCCTAAGGAACAATATAGTCTCTATCTTCTACAACTGAGGAAATCAAAGAATTGATAGGAATTTTGAGCGATGGGTAGGAACAACCTCCCATCTACCAACACAAAGAGTATTCATGGGGGATTAATAGGAAGAAAACACTACCAATGAGTTTGATACTTTTAAATTTCATATCCTTACTCCTAATGGAAATTTACCCATAAATAATATACCTCACTCTGCCCTCCCTAGTTTTAGAGGAAAAGCATTTGAGGATATATATACATTTATTTTTGAGTTCAACATCTTATGCTGTAACTATGATTATAATCAAGATGCTAAAAAAATCAAACTATTTCCAACAACACTCAAAGATGCAACACTTATATGGTTCATGGGATTTAGAAATGATGCCATTTCTACTTGGGAAGAAATGAAGGAGAATTTTTTGGTGAAATATCAAGATTATTGTAGGAGTAGAAACTATAGGAGAGATGACATTTTTTGAATCATGAAAGTTGATGATGAGTTAGTGGGTGAGTATATGGAAATATTTTTATTCAACTTACAAAAATATAAATAGACCACAATGGATAAGGAATCAATCAATATGATATTCTTAAAGGGAATTAGAGATTATTGTTTATAAGCACCAGATCTAATGTCTAGTGGTGATGTTTCCACATTGTTATTTGATGAATTAATAATTCTATGTACAAACTTATTTAAATAAACCATGAACAAAACTAAGGGCAGAACCCTTCCTACAACATCTATTGTAGGATCATCTAAAGGTGAAGTTATTAACCTACTCTAGAATATGAAATAAGACATCATCAGTCACATAGCTACTCAGCTTGATACATTACATAAACAGAGAAAGAAAGAACAAACTGATAAAGCCTTAGGTGCCTATTACTCTGAATGCAAAAAGAAGATGGTGGATTTCACATGCTATTCCATGAAGGCTCAAGTAGACAATATCACGGAGTAAAATCCTAAGATAGTAGAGCTACATGCCATGGGAAAAGATGAGAACCAAGTGTTTTTCATGGTTTAATAGAAAACATGGGTTTAAAGACTAGGGATGCCATCAAAATCTATGTTTGTAAATTCTTAATTCTCAAACAATCCTCAATATGATTTTCGGATAAATATAACCAATCCAAATTAGTCCCAAAAAAATTAGAAACTACCCCAAAATTAGTTATGGATGCAACAAAATAGACAATAACCTCAACAAAGACAATTCGAAAACTAGAAATGATTCTATCCCTCTAATCCATGGCAACAACAATGGAAAGGAAATCAAGGTTTTTCCAAACAAATACAACAACCACAACAATAGGACATGATGTTAAACACTTAGTATACTATTCTAACTACTCAATTACTTGCCCAAACCATCACCAATCCTAACAATAAGTTAGTTCAACCGACACAATCCATATAAATAATGCAATATATAACATACAATTTGGATATTAATCAAGTTCAACTTCTCTGATGTCAAGTTCTTCCACAACCCACCTCACTCATAATTACAAAACAATTTTAACCAGCGCCACTCCATAGTAATCCATAGCCACCCATAGCCAACCCTAAGCTAAGTCCATCAAAAAATCTAAAAGAAACTGACAATCCTCCCTTTTTAGAGAGATTAAGCATATCATGTCCTAAACAAGAGCTTGAATTAGATATCTTAGGATAACTCAATAATGTGTGTGTCAAAATCCCACTCTTTCAAGGAATAAAGGATGTTACTATCTATAATAATTTTGTTTAAGAGATATGTTTTAAAAAACTAGGAAGAAGGAAGGAGGATCCTATAATAGTCCAGGGCACTGGCTAATTAGCATATATTATGTTTGAAAACATAGTTCTCCCAAAATATTTTGATCTGAGAAGCCTGTAGTTAATGTTAGCTTTCATGGCCAACCTATTTTTAATACTTTAATTTACTTAGTTGCAGCCATTAACATGATGACCATGGAGACCATGTAGTAACTAAAGCTTACCACTCTTTGTCAAACACCTATCATCCTCTAAATGGCTGATAGATCAACTATTAAGCCTAAAGGAATTATTGAGGACTTTTTTATTAGTGTGGATTCTTGGTAATATCCAACATAATTTATTTTCATGTAGCTAAAGATTAATTTAGGGGGTTATCCTCTAATCCCTAGTCACCCATGGTTGGCTACCATCGATGCCTTTATTGGCTATAGGTCAGGAAAAATGCTAATTTATAATGGAAATGACACCAAGAAATTGGTAATATATCCACCAGACCAACCTTCCCTGAAGGATAGACCAATCACTTGGATTGATGACCTTGAAGAAGCTGTCTTATTGTAGACTCTTTGCATAATTTACTAGAGTCTAGATTTATAGGCCCAAGATGAAGACATTGTCCTTACTGGTATCTTACAAAACACTTATTGATAGGATGCTATAATAACCAACCTATTAGAATGTACACCATTCCCTCCTTAGAATACCTTTCTTGAGAATAATTTTGTTAAAACTATAAGACATATTTGGGCATTCCATCAATTACTTCCCCATCAATGAGTTATGCTTCTTTGATCACCAATGTAGAGACCATGCTTTCTTTAACAAAGCAAGTAAAGATCCTATCAAACAAACCTCTCATCATCAACACTTAACACCCTAGCAAGAAAATAAATTACTTACAATGCGAAGAAGGCACACAACAACATTTGCCTAGGATTATCATGATAAGAGAAGAATATGCCCATATTTATATAAACATCAAATTTATATTAAATAAAAATGAAAACCTATTTTCTAACCCCAAAGATGAATGAATCCTACAGTCAAAGACATTTTCAAAATTGAATTGCAAAAACTCTTTGATCCACGATTTGTTTGTCTTATCTCGGATAGATAGTGGGTCTCTCCCTAGTTATTATCCCTAGGATTGGAGGCAAATGGTGTATTTATGTTGACTACGGAGAGTTGAATGCTACTACCAAGAAGGATCACTTTCCCCTTCCATTTATTGATCAAGTATTGGATACATTAGTAGCAAATAAATACTTTTATTTCCTATATGGATATAGTGGTTATAATCAAATATGAATTTCTCCACAAGGCCAAGACAAAACAATGTTTACTTATCATTGGGTAACCTATACCTATGGCATCTTTCCTTTTGGTCTTTGGAATGCCCCAACTAATTTTCAATGGGATGTGTTTAACATATTTTTTGATCTCTCCCATGACTGTGTTGAAATCTACATGGATGATTTCACTATCTATGGGAAGATAATCAAAGAAACATTGATTAACCTAGAGAAATTTCTTTAATGCTGCTAGGACCATAAATTATCTATGAGCAATGAAAAGTGTTACATGCTTATGACTGAAGGGATTGTGTTAGGACATCACATATCCCCTATTAGAATTCAATTTGATCTAGAAAAGATAAGTATCATCAAGGATCTACCCACACCAAAGAAGTAGAAGGATTTTAAAAGTTTTCTAGGATATGATGGTTATTATACATGATTCATCAAAGATTTTAGTAAAATTTCCACCCCATTATTTGGATTGCTTACTATAAATGCTGAATTTACATCACTAATAATTATTAAGCTTCCTTTTAGCAACCTAAAGACCTACTCATAACTACTCCTATTCTAAGAGGACCTGACTAGAAGATTACTTTTCTCATTCATATAGATGCATCTAACACCACTCTAGGAGTTGTCCCTGGACAAAAAGATGAATCTCTGAGTTATGAAATTTATTTTATTATCAAGAATCTTCAAGGAGCTGAAGTGAACTACACTATAAAAGAGAAGAAATTTCTTACCATCCTCTATGCCATCAACAAATTTTGACATTACATAATAGGTTACCAAGTATTCATTGACACCGATCATACAACAATAAGGTATTTAATGAACAAAACTATTGTAATAGGTAGGATAATTCATTAGTTGCTTTTGCTATAGGAATTTGATATTACCATTGTGGACAGACCTATTAAAGATAATGTAGTAGCATATTTTCTATCTCAACTACAAAATGATGAGCATAGTGTTATTTTTTATGATTATTTTCTTGATGAACATTTATTTATTATAACAATTCAATCTTCTTGGTTCATAGATATTGATAACTATCTTGTTGCAGGATCACCACCACATCATTTATCACCTGAGATAACACTTAACCCAAAAGAGTAGACATTATTCATTGATTATAAGATATTTCTGTATCACTAGATTAGATTCAGTTAGGATAAGATGTATCTAATAAGATAAATCTTACGACATTCTCAGAGCTTTCCATGATGAGCCCTATGGGGGTCATTTTACTACCAAATGGACTACCATGAAAGTACTCACTATTGGATATTATTGGCCTTATTTGCATAAGGATGCCATGATGTACACCTATAGATGTGATCAATCCTAGTGTATGGAAAGTCCCACTTTACCTAATGAAATACCATTACAACTAGTTCTAGAACCCTTTGATAAATGGGGACTAGATTTTTCAGGTCTTATTAATCCTAAATACAACAATAAGGAATACATACTAGTGTACATTAATTATATCACCAAATGGGTAGAGGTCAAAGATTTAACCCATGCCTGAGATGAGAAGGTATCTGAGTTCCTCTATGATGAAATTTTCACCCACTATGGAGTTCCAAGAGAGATCATCATAGACCAAGGACCATAATTCATATCAGACCTCATAGTTACCTTGGTAAAAGAATATGAAATTAGACATAAGAATTTTAGCCCTTACTGTCCTCAGTCAAATGATTAGGTGGAAGTGATAAAACATGAATTGGAAAATATCTTGACTGTCAACTTTCATAGAAAAGATTGGTCATCTCATCTTCTAGAAGTAGTTTAGGCTTATAAAATCCTATGGAAAACCATAACTAGTTTCACTCCATATGAACTAGTTTATGGTAAAACATTTTTTCTGCCCATTGAGTTTGAACATAAGATATCAAGTACAACACTTGATTTGGTCTTAGATATTTCTCAAGTTTAACAATATAGGATCATGCAAATGAATGCACTTGATGAATTAAGAAAGGAAGTGCTTCATCATATTGAAATAATGAAAATACAACATGTAGGATGGCATGATAGGAACATCAAGACTAAGAATTTCCAACCATAAGATTAGGAACTCCTTTTTGACTCTAAATACAAGGATCATAAAGGAAAGCTACAATAGAAATGGATTGAGCCTTATGATATTAAATGATTTTTTGACAATGGATCTATAAAACTCATAACCATTAACTCTATTTGGTTCTAACTGCTTGTTAATGGCTACATGCTCAAGCTGTACAAGAAACCATTTTCCAGGAAAACTCTCACTTGATAACTTCTTGAAGAACAACATCCATCTCTTCTTCATGAAGAAAATAAACATGTTCTTATAGCTAAAGTGTATTTCTATCAGCCCTTCTCTAATATTTTTCAAGAGTAATAAATATTCCTACAGCTAAGAACAAGTTATTCCCAATGGCTTGGTTTAAGATGAATAAAATCCTAACCTCTAGATTCTTTTGATTTAAATTAATTTTGGACCAGAATTTTTTTTTAAAAAAAAAAAAATTTAGTAATGAAAACCTTTAAGCATTGATGATGGATGTTGTCTCAGAAAACTAGGTCATTGGATGATCGACATTCATAGAGAGAGAGAGAGAGAGAGAGAGAGAGAGAGAGAGGAGAGAGAGAGAGAGGAGAGAGGAGAGAGAGAGAGAGAGGAGAGAGAGAGAGAGAGAGAGAGAGAGAGAGGAGAGAGAGAGAGAGAGAGAGAGGAGAGAGAGAGAGAAGGCACTAGTACAATAAAAAAATTGTTTTCCATTGATTTTTCTTACAAATTCATTCCCTTGGAACATAAATATATATTTTTTTCTTTCTATAGGATCAAAAACTTGTCGCTATAGGTGAAAAACTTGTTGCTACAGGATAAAAATTGTGGCCTATTGGATTAAACTTGTTACAAAAAGACACATATCTTGCTCCAAGATGTATTCCTACATTTCCTCATATATCAATCATTTTCTCCCACTTGTATGCTAGCGTATGCCACAATTCTCCACTTCACATCATCATTTGCATATTTATGAAAGGTATTTCTATAGTTAATATGGTAATTATTTTATATTTATTTCCTGTCATACATTTTAATTTTTTATAAAGATGATGAGACTTAATGCTATCAATATGCCTCTATATCCTCTTTTCATCATGCCTACTTATCATATTCATCATTTTTGATGTGACCATTGACACAACTACTACCACCACCCCTTAATCTTTCCATGAGTGTTTTCTTGTACATCAGGCTTTGCCCCTAGAGGACAAGTGATAGATTAAGTTGGGGTGAGATTTTTCATTAATTTAAAAGGATTATTTCACCCTCTCAACACAAGATTCAAAAATCATTTCACCATTGCCAAAAACCCTTATTGTAAATAATGAAACTTGAAACTCATACAATATGGGAGGTGATTTGTTAAAACATGAACCACTGGATATTACCCCCTTGACCAACATCCCCAAAATCTTAGCCTTATTCTGACATATAGGATGGGCATAGTATTTTGAGAAAATACAATCCATGGATGAAGGAATTATGTTTTTTTTTTAATGTTAAATTACATAATATTTTGGCCATGGTAAAAGGGATGGAAGTAAAACTGATGGAAATAACCATCAACAAAGTAACTAGACTACCTAGAACAAGGGAGGAATGACAAGACAAATATGATGCCAATGCTAAGGGACAAAGGTTTAACAGAGTAAATTAACTACTATAAACCTCAAAATATGACACCACAAAGTTGTCTCTACTAGGAATATGGGCTAAGGTGACTAAGTTTATCTCTAGATATTTCATCTATAAAGGAAGGTATTCGATGTTACATGGAATAGACTTCAAGTTCCTAAATCATTTGTGGCATGGAATGGAGATACACATTCCCATCTTTTTCCTTATGATTACCAAGATGTTGAATTATTTTCAAAAAGGTAATTCTAAATCTCCCGCCCACCATTTTATCATCTAGTTACTTGTTAAAAACTATCTACAAATAACTAGACCCAACATCAATTGGGAGGAATTTTTCTAAATACCAAGAAATGAAGAGAGTGATAGAGAAGGAAATAAACTAGAAGAAGAAATGGAGGTGGAAGAAAAAAATCAAAAGAAACCCTCCCTACATAATAATAATGTACAATAGAAAACCTTCTTGTAGCCATACAAGAACCTATGGAAGATGGTATTCCTATAGTAATACAAGAACCTACAAAAATGTCTAAGAAAAAGAAAAGGAGGAAAATCATTCTTTGGTCCAAATCAGACAAGTCTTAGGAAGAATTACCATCTTATTCCAAGAAGACCAAAGTAATTCCCAATCTTCGTAGATCTCATAGATTAAAAATAAAAATGAGAACTAAGCCTTCTTCCATTATTTAAATAAATGAAGAATCTGAGGAAGAAAGGACTACTTGTGAAAATTAATCTATTGAGACTGAAATAGACAAGGAAGAATGTTCTATAGTTTTCCATTAGGAAGAAGTAGGACAATTTGAGCATAGTTTTAAAAAATTATATGGGGATACGATGCAGATTGAAGCAGAATGAGTTGAATATAGTCTTGAAGGAGAAAAACAAGTTGAGCATAATATTAAAGAAATGCATGAGGAAGAAGAACAAGTGGAACACAATTTTTAATAATTATATGAGAAATAAGTACATGAAGAAGTAGAACAAGATTTGTATGTGGAACTCATGAAAGAAGAAGCTAAATAATTGGAGCAACCTATTGCAGTTCAAGTAAAATTTTCTACTCTTTAGAAAGACTTACAAGAAATTGAGAAACTAAGGAATTATCTATAAGATCAATCTATTGGAGGTCTAGATGCACTTGTTGTAGTATCTTGTTAGATGCAACCCTCAACAAAAGATCATCGTGTAGCCATCATTCCATAACCTTCTATAGAAGTAAATTAGCAAGAGAAACCTAAAGTTGCCCCTAAGTTTAGGTATCACTCTTCTCTTGTAATATCATCTAAACTGATGAATTGGATGGATAATCAATTTGAATCTCTAAAGGAATTAAGGAAAAAAATAGGAAATTGAAAGAGGAAAATAAGTTGAAGTAAGAGAACATCACCAAAATAACACAGACAGTTGAGGACATGGCTGGTATAACACAAGAAATCCTTAATTATAGGCTTCCTGCAAAAGTTTATTCAGTTTATCTTGAAGAACAATGGTACAAGTTCAAGTTAATGAAAATTTATTGTGATATAACCCATGAAGTTATTGATCCCCTTTCCTTGTTTTCAATTTATAAGGCAAGTTCACAGGAAGAACTAGCATAATTGTGTAAGTTCTACCTACACAATTATGTTATTTCATATGATAGAGAATGAAATCCTAATCTATATGTTGTAGATGTCCAATTGTAATCATTTTCATCATATTTACTAAATGCATAGAAAAGAGGAATATAAATAGAAGATTATAGGACAAAGGAAGATGAAATATAGTTACTTATTAGGGGTGAATCAATGACACTTGATGTTGTATGAGTTGATTAGGACAATATCATGTTAAAGAAAGAAGTCAGAATTTCGTTTAGATAGAAATGTGATGAGGTTCAATATTTTTATTTGGGTTTGAGAAATCCTAATGGTCCTTAATCCAAAGAGACCTATATCAAATGCTGAAATGAAATCACTACAACACAGAAGAAGAGGGAACCCTATTCCCATTTCAATTTAAATGCAACATTTAACATGACTGCATAATACATTCTTCTTGTAAGTAACATGGGATCATATTTACTAAACCTAAAGTTTTAGCCATCCCTATTTTGGTATCATGTTTTAGAATGGAAGTAAAAAATACATATGGATGAAACACAAGAATCCAAAATATAGAAAATACGTGAGCAAATGCAGGGTTTTTATGCTCACCTTGTCAAGGGTGCTATAGAACCTATTGATTTTAGAGTTCTGTGTACACTAGGAATGAACAAGCATGTTACTCAAGGTCAAGAAAGATATTAGTTTGGGGGGTGTGATGAGCCCCATAAATTCCATGTTATTGTGTCCATGTATTATGCTTACCCTACTTGTTTACCATGTTTTTGAAACACTTTTCCATATAATTCCCTACTTTCATAATCCATATAGCATTATGTTTTAAACTCTCTAAAATAGTTAAAACTATGTATTGAAATTAAATATATGATGTTTCTCTATTGATTTAGGATAATTTTTATATTAATGTGTTTTAAAGATGTTTTGAATAAATAGGTATATAGGACAGATCATCTTGCAAAAAATATAATCTCATTACACAAACCATTCTACAGCCATTGCATGACCAAGACCACAAGCCAATAGATTTTCATTCTCTTCTAATCAACTCATAGAAATGAATCTAACCTCCATGGATATAAATAAGGAAGTAGTTGAAGAATGAAACAACCTTGTTTGTTCTATAGCAAAGCCGAAAGATTCACATGAAGGATGACTTTAGGGAAAAAAAACTAATTTCAGCTATATCAATTTGAATGTATCTTAGAATAGAATGTATGTATTATTTTTCATTAAAAAATATCCTCTAAAGTATATAAATACATAGCAGCAGAGTTGAGATACATAGAAAAATAATATATGTTGAATAAAGATTGTCAAAGTATATTGTGTTAATCTATTGTGATTGTAATTTCATGCAACAATTCTTTACTGCACTTTTAATTAATATGAGTGAGCAATTATGAGTTCAATATAATGTTGTAATAGGAAGGATTTAATCTAGAGTTATAAGGAGGAGGTGCCCCCTTTGGAAGGCTACATCAACAATCCAACCCATATAGTTAGTTAAGCATGTTATTTGATTTCCTTAAGCATTATGCGTTTCATTTTTGAATTGTTTGATTTGTATTCTTATTTAAGATTTATTTTAAGAAGCTTCCCATG